>RJWJ010028022.1:0-21756 GCA_004363605.1 Indri indri
CAGGTTGATGCAATGTAATTATAAGGTCCCTTAAAAGAATTAATAAAAGAGGGACACAGAAGGGTCAGAGATGGAGATATGATCATGGCAGCAAAGTCAGACAGTTGCTATGTGGCTGGTGTTGAAGATGAAAGAAAAGGATCAGAAGCTAAGACATGTGGGCAGCATCTAGAAACTGGAAAAAAAAAGGAAATAAAGGAAATAGATATTTTTCCTGGAGCCTGCCGAATGGAATGCAGCCCTGCCAACACCTTGATTTTTGCTCAGTGAGACCTATATTGAACTAACCACCAGAATTGTAAGATACTAAACTTGTGCTGTTTAAGCACTAAATTCGTAGTAATTTTCCACAGCAGCAAAAGAAACCTAATGCACTCAAGTTCTTCACAATAGCACCCAATGTGATACTGGTACATAGTAGGTACTCAGTAAATATGCGTTTACTTAAAAGCCCACCCTTATGCTGCTTTTTTGACATGCTAAAAGAAAAAAACAGTATGAAGGGAAGGGAAAGACAGAATAGTCTCTTTCTACACTCTTAAATCCAGCAAGCAGTAATCCTGACTGCAAGATATAACATGCTTGTTGCTCTTTCTTTAAAGAGAGAATTAGTTGGAAAGACAGGCTTTGGAGTCACCCAAATCAAGGTTGAAATCTAGATTTATTTCTAAATACCTGGATGACCCTTTGGGATTGGAGTCTTCTTCAATACATTCCATATGACAACTGCATTACTTCATGTAGTTTCCACACACCTAAAATTGTAAAAACCTCCACCTATGTGTACAATTCCAAGTAACCTATGCATCTCTGTCCCCCAAGTGACCATCTGTCTTTACACAGGTGGCATAGGGAGGGGTAGCAGGGTTTGGTAAGTATTGCGCTATCTTGTGCTTCTGGGTGAAGAGACACGTCCACAAGGGAGGGGAGCCCCAGCTGCTGAAATACAACCTGGCCTTAGAACCCACAGTCTGAGCCAGCAGATGCCATTTCCTTGTGAGACTTCCTCACAAACGGTCACAGCTGCAAATTAATAATTGTGAGTCTGATGCACACAACAGTTGAAAATTTCTCAACTCATTTTAGCACTGGTTCCTGGATTTCAGTTCTGATGATGGTATTGAGTGGCTGGGAGTCAAAAGATACAGGTATTAGTACCAAGCGTCCAAGAAGCTTAAATCTACCAAGCATGAAAGGTACTCTGAGTTTTGGGAATACTTTAAACAGTCCATTAAAAAAAACCTCGAAATCTTTGAGCCCCAGTTTTCTCAGCAGCAAACTATGATAAAATGGCTTTCTTGTGCATTTTTTTCAAATTAAAATTATATGTTAAGTAGGGAACAATGTGCCAAGAGCAATATAGGCAACTAATAAGAAGAAAGGTTTTATTTTAAATGGGATAAATACAGATAGCCCAAGAGAAGAAACCACTACTCTGTACCCTTAGAAAATGTTCAGAGGAACTTGTTGAGCTGTGTCATCCCTCAATATCTTTGAGTGCCTGAGAAAAAGGACAGTTTATTGGTTTTCTATACTCAGAAGTGCACTTAGGAGCAAGACCAATCCTGACGAGCCACTTGGAAAATACCCAAATAGTCTGCAAGATCACATTACTTCTTTTTACAAACTATATCATCAGAACATTCCAGAAACTAGAATATTCACCTCACATGTTCCTGGGCATTGCTAATGTGCTAAATCACTGAGCTATGCAGCATAACATAAAAATCAGTAGCAAATTCTCAAGAAAAACAATTGTATTTTTAAAAATATATAAATAAAAACAGTAATTGTTCCACTATGGTATGGCACGGGAAAACAAAAACAGAAAAATTTGAAAGCATATGGCTAGTGTCTTAAATCATCAAAAAATAATTAAAACAAGTGAAACCAAACCAGGCTACAACTACTTATGAACCCAAATTTAATGAGTTGTGGAAAATGCAATAAACTAAACAAATCACACATTACTATTAATTAATGGGCTGTAAAAGACTTCCAGGTGGCTTAGGCAAACAACACTTTTTATTTTATGTGTTAGAAAAAAATTTTTCAGCAATTACAAGATAAAAATAATTTATCTTACCTACTTTTATTTAAACATTCTGATATTTTTGCCTCACTGTAAATGATTACTCAGGTTAGTTAAATATATTTCTCAATTATTTAAATAAAGTTATATTTGTGTATCATTTCTCAGTTATTTTATATCATATGATATTCATTTCAACATATACATATGGTAAGTTTATAAGTCACTTATGTCACTTCTTGACATCCTGGGTACTAACTTCTACCTCACTTCTCTGTTGGAAGAGCTGTCTTTAGATTCAACAGTGCTCTCTTAACTGACAAGTGCGGTTCCTTTATCCTTATTCCCTTCAAATAGCATGGCTAAATTCGGTGTGATTGTCAAACCTCCATATTGGACAATCTCTCCTCCATTATTTTCCGTGGCCACACTTCTCAGTTTCTCTGCTTCCCATTCTACATCTGTTCTCATTGACTTTGTCACGTCTGTTTTTTGGTTTTTTCTTTCACATCTCTCTCATTACATTGGGCTCCACTTTGATGAAAGAAAGAGCAACGAATGTTGCTGCTTTGCCTTTCACTAGGAGAGAGGCCATAAACAGGAGAGACATATCATCTCAAACCCAATAAAGGACCACCAGCAAGCTAGTGTACAATTTTTTCTTGAGCTAATGTTGATTCCTATTTATGGTTAGGATTAATATTTTATAATACAGCAGTACAAGTTTATGGCCTAGATCAGCATGCATTCTTTTTAGTGTAATCAAAACCACTTCTTAACTAAACATGCAAATACACACACACATCGTCACATCAACCTCTTAGAATTTATCATGATTAAGGTAAATCGAATCACGGGGTTGCATGCCTTTGTTAAGCCATTGAGAAAAATTAGCTCATTTAATAAATGAGGTTTTAGGAGGTGAAAATTTCTCTAATGAGCTATTTTATTTATGCAAGAGTGAAATATCCAGTGAGCTGCTTTTCTCTCACTAAGATCCTTTTAAAAGTAAACATTTGAATCATTGCCTGGCCTTGTGATTTTCCATTTACTAGTGATTGACCATTGTAAAGTTATACATGATTAATAATTAATTGAAAACTATTTTCCAAACTAAATAATGAAATATATTTTAATTGAGTTTCAAAAGAAAGAAATAATGAGGAAAGTTAGATTTTAGTACAGGGTTGTGTTAAAATGTACAAGAGCTTTTTAGTTCTTCTTTTTCTCTCCTCTGTACAAGGTTGTAAATTTGGGAAATGTGATAGGCCTACAAAGTCTGTACAATCTATGAATGAAGAACAGCAATTCTGTTGTACAGTTTTATAGAGAGATTATAATTTGTCTCCATGTCAGAGGCTGGGGGAAAAATTACGTCTGTTATAAGCAAAGATGAAGGATATCACTTTGTGGCAGAAGAGTTTCAATGGACCCTAGACAAGGACAAAATTCCAGTTCAAAAAAACCATGTAAAAATGTATATATTATTAAACTTTATTTATCCTTACTTAGATGTCATGCTGAAATGTGTTCGGAACATCAGAGAAAACTCATATTAAAAATAATGTAGAGATGCCAGGGTTGTAAAGGTAAACAAGATAAGGTTGACAGTTAATTTTTATGTTTTATATTTAAATACTCATTTAGCCTTATCCATATTTACAATACCATCCAGGTTATGTTAGGAAAAATATACTATATGTAATTAGATTAATATTATAAATTTTATGTTGATAGTACCTTCAAATTATGGAAACTTAGATCATAAATTTTGGAATGCAGTTAAAGCTTGTTTCCTAAACATTAATTTTGAAAATAGAAAAATACTTGTTACTGTTACCGTTCAACTGATTTTAGTTTACACTCGAAATAACAACAATAGCTATAAATTTTAGGTGCTAGAAAATAGTTTGAACTAAAGTAGGATATCTGGATATCCTTAATTTCTAACGCTAGGCCTTGTAAGTTGAGCACGTTCCAATAGGCTGGATTGTACTTATTTTGTTAGATCAAACCCAGGCAAATGACATTACTGAGACCTTCACAGTCTAGATATATTCGCTCAATCTAGTATGACCTGATGACATTTATAGACAAATTGCATGAATTCTATTTATTTTACCTCATCTATAAGTAGAACTATTTGGATTTTCACCTGCACATTCATAAAAAAACCAATATGAAGTTCTCAATATAATATAAAATATCCATTGCTTGATTTATTGGAAAAAATAACATTCGAATGAAAGCCATGCAGGAGAGGTGGCGTGCATGTTCTCTGTGTGATATTATATTAACATAATCAATGTGAATAAGTAAACCAAAGGGCGGCCTATGTGAATGCACTGAAGTATAGATTTTAAAAAGGATGACATAAATGTGCATAAGTACGTCAGATGCATTACATAGATTAAGTTCATGTCTTTAATCTGAGCTGTGTGGCCACAAGTAGGATATCTGACCTTTTTCATTTCAATTTTCTGATCTCAGTATTAGAGGTTGTGAGACCACTCAGCATAACCTCAGGGTTGTTCAGATGATTTAGATAAATATCAACATGCAAACCTTCTACAAACATTAGAGGAAATTATTACTTTTATTTTATTAAGAGATCTGGATCTAGAGTTAGACAGAACAGGACTTTAATTTTAGTTTCATCTCCTTTTAATTATATTACCTTGACCAAGTTAGTTACCTCCCTCAGACAAAATTTCTTGATGTTCAAAATGTTTAAACATGGATAATGCCTAATTTGTGGAATTTTTATGTGAGAGTAAATGTAAAAATTTACCCTGGTGTCTGGCACATAATAATCATTTAATACATCTTAGCGATTGTCATTAGCATTGTCATTGAATACCATTAATATTTATATCAGTAAATATAAATACCATAGAAATGTCTTTGACATTTAAAATAAATTGTACATGGTAATATATTTTTATTATAGTGTTTATTTTATAAACAAAGCCTTGTTTTTTTATTTCTAAAAGGAGCTGAATCAATTAATGTAAAAATATTTTTAAAACATTTTAAGAAATAACTTTCCCCAAAAAACTCTAAGATATAAATACCACTAAATTTGATGTATAAAACCACTACCACAACATATTTCCTAAAGGGAAAGACATAATCTTATTTTTCGAGAGTGTTTTAAAAAAATCAAGATTAGGAAAACATTGATAGCCTTTTCAGTTCTTAGTGTTCTTATAATGGAATTTAGAAAATAATTATCTGTTAATTTTCTAGACCTGATTGCATATTGCTACGCAGGGACTCAGAAAGTTTATTTAATAAACATGCTAGTTCCATCCCAGCAATCATACTATTTGTTATTTTGTGAATTTAATGACTGTTTATGAAATTCCATGAATTTTAATTTAAATAAGTCTGTTACAGTTGTGATTTCTTAGGTGGATGATTTACTATGTTTATGAAAACGGAATTGACATTAATTACCTCATTTGATGTTCTTTATTGATAGTTTATAGACACATTTTTGGTTATTCTATTGTGACAGATGTGATCTTTAAAATGATATTTAATTTCCTGTGAGCTTAGGGAAGACAATTCTCTAAATTCATCCACCTATTAACAGTTAGGAAGTAAATACTGTTTTTGTTCTTACCGTGGCCTGAAAAACAAGATTTTTGAAAAACTGTAAGAGTAAACTGTTGTTTCTGTATCTTTTGACATGAGTTATAGCAGTGGCACTGGGTAGACACCTTAAGTGTTGACAACTGAAATAGAATAACATTTGCAGGTACATTTTCAAAGAACTTAAGAGCAAGGTTTGTTGCTTAGTTTGATAAATTCTGTCACTATATCCTGATTCTAAGTTTACAACCCAATGAGGCTATGAAATGGATGAGAAACTTTCATTGCCAACAGGATCAATAGAGAGATGTTGCTAGAATTCTAGATTCATGTTTAAAAAGGAAAGTCAGAGAGTTTCCTTCTCTCTGCACTCAGGGTCACATATACAGTCACTTTTTAAAAAGAGTAACTTTTCCATATTTCTTTGAGACAGTTTGCCTCAGATATCTAGTATGATATGCAAGATATTATCAATAGTAGGCAAAATAATATGTAAAACTATTACTGTTGTACTTACAATGGATATTAACACACTTGTATTGATATTAACATTAATTATATTTATTAATATCATAGTTATTAATGTCCATTTTAAATGTAATAATAATCTCAATAACTGCCATCTATTTGGGCTTTATAATTGATAAAATGTTTCTGCATATTGTCTCATTTATTTGGATTCTCTATGGCAGTTGTTAGAGATAGCTGTGTATGTTCCTCCTAAGGATTCATTCTTTTCATATATCTCAGAAGAGGGTTCTTTTAGAGGGTAGTGGCTAGGATAGTGCTGGAGGGTATTTTATTCATTCACTTACCATTGTGCAAGCATTCACTTGCACAATGTTGCAAGTGTTGGCTCTAGACCTACATGTTAGAGGTTGGGTATTAAACTAAAATGGATAAATAAGGCATAAAATCCATCCTCAATGAATTTGCAGTCTAGCAGAGTCACTGGTGTGCTCAGAATGGCCCATGCCACTAATATAAATAGTTAAAATGCAATATAGCAAAAAATACATAAAATGAACATATGACAAAGACAGAGATAGAGACAAGGGAGATGGATTATTGAACAGTAGCCTGGCAAGCAGGAAGAATGTGATACATAAAGACAAGGTATCATAAATGAGAATGAAATGTTTTGAGGACTATATATAGTTCAATATAGCCTAATAATTATAGAGAAAGTTGGAAAAACAGAGCCCAAATATTTAATGGCCTTGAGGCCATTCATAAGAGTGTGTACTTTATTGGGACATGGTAACCATTTCATTAGCCATTAAGTGTATCACTAGGAATATGAATGGATTAAGACAAAGAGTTACTATTATTCGTTATCTTCACTTTTCCTTACCCAAGAAACACTAATGTGATCAGCTTGTCTTTCTCAAAACATTTAAGGTCTTCCAATTCATTCCAGAATTAAGTGCATACTCCTACTCCATACTTGCTCAAGTCCACAGCATGGACAGAACATAGCCCTGGCATAGAGAAGTTATCCCAGTACCATGTCAGTTTAAACCTAGACTATAAGCATCATAAATATAACTTTCAGAGATACAATGTTATCCAACATTTCATAGAAAAGATTGAATGTTCACTGTCTGATAATATCCTAAGAAAGATCTAAAAGATGATAAGGTTGTTTTAGTCTGAGCCTTTCCACACAGACTCATACAGCATAAGTTATAGTTAGAACAAAGGCTGACATTACAGTGAGCTAAGGAGGATTTTTATTTTAAAAAAAGAAAAGAAAAGAAAAAAAACAAAACTGCTATTTCAGCTATAGAAGCTGACTTATTAGAATTTACAATGAGAAACTCCAGCTGTAGCCCTCAAAATTGCCAAAAATACTAAATTTGACTCAAGACAAAAACAAAATAAAACACTGCAGAAAGTTCACCCAGGTACTGAGGCCATGAATTCACAGGTGCTTAGGCCCTTTTGTGCAACACATACTTAATTGCTCAGCCTTCAATAAAGAGAACTAAGTTACTCTGTTTCCAGACCTCTGCATTTGTCTGAAATGAGAAAAATATCAGTTTAACCTAACCACCATGTGACTCTTTCACTAGGTGTTACAAAATTATGGCAATAATATACTGGTTTCTAGTTCTATTGAGATATTAGATGTGTTTTATTGAAAAAAAAAAGCAACATTCTAGAGCATATGAAATGAAAATTAGTGTTGAAAGGCACAAGAAAATATTTCTAGAAATTTTATAGCTCCCTGGCTGGTTTTAAAATCCTGTATTTAGTTTAAGTTTATAGGTCAAGATGTGAGAATCTAGACTCTAAATTTTTTCTAGTTTGACAGAATAATTAAAATATTGTGTATCTTCTATATGGCAGAGTATTTCCCTGGAAGAAGATGAAAATCTAGAGGACATATATACCTTATGGGAAAGGAGAAACTCATTTCACTAATTAGACTCTCTCTACTTTGCATTTTCAGCCTCATCCTCTGCACTCCTTTCTTTCTACTGCCAAACACTTTCTATGGCCACAATTTTATTGGCATGTCATGTCCACAGAACTCTGTTGTCAACTTTCATTTGTGTTATGGCCAAAATCAGCATCCACTTTGACCTCTCATACTTTAATGCCTTGGATTCCTATCACTACTGAAATTGATCTTTAAAAATCTCAAAATCCAAAGGACTTTTTTTGAGTGTTACTTTAGCATTTGACATCTGTGGCAGTCCCTACCTTAAACTCTGATCATCATTTGTATTACGCTCTGTTTTATAGGCTCTCTTCTGCACTTCTTGGATCATTTTTCTCTTATCTCCTTCATTAGCTTTTGAATTTCTAACTTTCACTGCCTTTCTAACAGAGAAATGCATGTTTCTAACGGTTAGGTCATTAGTTCTCTTTTTTTCCTAGTGCAATTTCTCCTTGATGAAAAATTCCTAGGGTTTCGTTGTGTCTGTCAATGTGTTTTGTGGCCAGTTCCCTCCATCTTTCCTGAGCAGTAACCAATATTTTAAAATGTTGGATATTTCCTCCTGAAAGTCAGAATAAGTCTATCTGAAACTGAAATTCTTTTGTTCTCCTAGGAACCTGCCTCACTTCTCTGTGTGACTTGATTATGTAACAGCATTATGAATTGTTCAATTGAATTGATCAATGCTCAGAATCTCGATGTCACTCTAACTCCTCCATGTGCTTTTATTTAATACATTCTCACCACCACCCATTCAATCATTTGCAAATTCTCATTTATTTTGGAGTCTCCCACAGGGAGGATATTAAAGTCCTTTTTACTTAGATTATTGAAATGACCTCCTAATTTGACTTTGCCTGCAGAGTTCTCCTGGATACAGCACTTTCATTGTCTTCTGTCCTTGGCACACCTGCAGGATAAATTACAAAGTTCCATGCAATTATGGTAAGCCATCAAAGATTTATGTAGGGGTAACATAGTCAGAATGGTGTTTTACATAGATCATTCTTAAAAACAATACAGAAGAATTTTAATGGGGCTGTGGAGTCAAAAAGAGAGACGTTAAGAAATAGGAAAAGTGGGCAGGTGTTCCAATGAGGCAATTTTTCTGGTAGTTCAGGGGAGAGATAAGAGTGCCTGAACTAAGGAAATTGATATGAAATAGAGAAATCTGTACTGATTTCACTAGCCTTAGGCTCTATGAGGATGTGCATTGTTCACCATAGGCTCCCTAACATCCAGAACAATGCCCTAGAAAGTAAAGATTGAGTAAATGTTATGTATAAATTACAGACATTCAAAACAAAAAATGCAATGCAGAATATGGTTTGTGTTGAAAAAGGCAGTACCACAAAGATTGTAAGTATGAAGTTTGATGTTAGATCTGGGGCTGCTGTTTTACCACTTACTAGCTGAGTGACTGGGGAAATATTTTGACTTCCTTAGCTTCACTCTTTTATTCCCATTTATAAATTAGGTCAATACTAGAACTTCCTTCATGAAACTGATGTGAGGATTAAGGAAGTGGTGATGCATTTTATGTGTTTTGAAGTTTCCCTGACATATAGGTGCTCAATAAATATTGCTGCTTATTATTGTGGTTTTGTTATTAAATGTACATATAAATACATAAACATATATACATACATATGCACATCTATATATCTCTATCTATGTCTGTATCTGACCACATATCTATTAAATCAACTATCTATCTATCCATAAGCCATGAAACATAGCAATGTTTAGCACTTGGTGTGGAAATGCAGTCAAAGAGTAATAATTGCTGTTTCTTTGACTTTGTTGAAATTAAATCTGCAGGACCTGGAGGCTAGGTAATACATACTCTGCTCTGACTTGTCCCTCAATAAACGGTTTTGCTTTGTGGAATAAACTGATCATAGAAAGTACTCATAGTCTGTATCTATTCCTTTGTTTGTACCTTTTCTTGCATTATGTTGGTATCTTTATATATTCCAGGGTCATGAATTGTCCTGAGATGGAGCTGTTATTTTATCATGTTAACCTGACACTAGTAGTGACATTTAAAACATCTGTTGTTCTTTTGCACCTTGGAATTTCTTGTGCTAGGGAAAGGTCTCCAAAGACACTCTGCTAAGGATTAAGGGCAATGAGTTAGGTAAATGTGCTTGAGCACTGAGAGTAAGAAGATTTATACATTCCCTGATCCTGGTCCTTTCCCTTTTCTTTATACAACTTAAGTGAAGAACTGACCTTTCATATTTCTAAAAATAAGAAAAGCACAAGGATAAAAAATACCCTGTGCCAAGCCAGGCAAGTGGAGCCATTTTGCTGGAAGTCATCTGTCACATAAGGACAGAGTTATTCACGATTTTCATAAATAATAAAAGTACTTCTTTGGATGAACTTTAATAAACAAAATACTTTAAAACTTATAATTTATATAATGGAATTAAGAATTTGAGGATAATTTATGACAAATTTCAACTTTGCTTTTAATAAGTTCCTTTTAAAGCATAAAATTATGTATTTTTAATTTTTAAATTATTTTATGTGATCTTAATCAAATAATTCATACTGTAGTTTGCCAAGAGATTAACACTCACAGTTGCTGTATTGATTGTGAGCCCAGTAATTGTCCTTTTAAAGGAATACTTAATATTTTATTGTAGTAGTTGTGATTTTAAGAAAAACAGTGTTGTTTTGCATATGGAAGACAAAATTGCAAAAATTAATTTATTTTTAACAAAATCTAATAATTTTACAACTAGTAAACTCATCCACATCAATGTGACTCTTTCATTTATACTAATATTCAAATGATTCAATAAAGTTATTGTGAATAAAGACTCATTGACTAATGAAATAAAGCTTTGGATATACCGTGGAGTTGGTGATTATTCAAATAATTTTATTAGATGTTAAACACAAGTAAAATGTGGTTTTAAAGTCTAAGGTCAATTTTTCTTTCAGAGAAAAAGTTACAAAAAAGCCAGAGAAGTAATTTTCGAGTTTTAGATGAAAATGAAAGGTTAAATTAAAGGACTTAAATACAAAGTCTACAAAAGTTATATAATCTCTCAAAGAGTTAAGGACGTTACTTTAATCAATTGCTTCAAGGAAAACTAATGGAATATTCTGGATCTAAATCATCTAAATGCCCTGAAAGGCAGCAAGTTCAAATTTAGATATGAGCTATCAATTTACCAAGGATTTCTTATAAAGATATTTTTGAAGCAAGAGACAGCATGAGGAGATTTTATTCTTGATTCATTTTATGTTTGAATTGCTGGCATGAATTATTTCTAAAAATCCAAACTTTGGAGAGATTGCTATGAGCTCTGGATTTCTGAAAGATGTTTGAGAACGGTGTCACATTATCAATTCCAAATTCTCATCAGAATGGTGATAAGCTAAGAGTGACAAAGTTTTATAAATGTATTCTTGCTTGTCACTGAAGAGCAATTGCTGTACTAGTTAAGGAAATTACCCTCACGATAAACATGAGCATCAGAAATAAAATAGGTTTTGTCAAAAACTACTGATAATCAGTAATAATCATCACTAGCAAAAACACTCCAGCTTTGTGTTTGTTTATGTTTTCCTTTTTGAACTGATAAACCAGTTCACAAACAGGACTTCTCCACCTCAGTAATTTTCACTGCACCCTTGTGAGGTATATATTTATTAATGCTACCCTAAAGTATTAACATTAACAAGCTGAACCATGTTTATAAATATTCATTTAGGGAGAACTTCAAACGAAATCTCCTCCTGGGTAGCGTTTAAACCTGTGAAGAGCAGGTTAGAAGGGGATGAGCAAGTGCACAGCAGCTGCTCAAATCCGTTAGTTGCTTGAATCAAAATGAGAAAAATACTATATTCAGCAGTGAATAAAGTGAATGACTTCATAATTAAATTCTAGGTACATGTAAAGAAATTTCTGGCTTTCTGTCAGGCTAATTAAACTTGTTATTGAATTGATGTAGGAATGTTGTTGAGGTCGTGATAGAAAGCCTCAAATGAGAAACTTCTATGAGAGTTTGTTAAGAAAAGATTTCCTTCCTTGGAGGAAGCAGGAAAGATTAGAGTCCATTAATGTTTTTATTTCTCTTGTTTGCTTTGACCACTAGGACTGCAGGGAATTATTTATTTTGATAATGATAATTAGGACACTTTATGAACATTTACCCTTGCTTGACCTGTTATTATGAAATGTATTCTTCCTGGGCCATATATTTGCTATTTTTTAATTCGGCGATATGATGGATGCCAAATGAATAGAAACAAAACTTTGAAAGACATTACATTTGCTTTATACTTACTTAATTTTTCCACACACCAGGTATACATTTTATTTTTGCAACATCACTAGCTAAAAGGTGCCAACATTCACTACCTTATCACCACTTTCTGCTAACACCAGGAACTGTGATGATACTATCAGCTTTTGATAATAGCCATAGTCATCTTTGTCTTGCCCTGAATTCACTTAGAAAATTTAGATTTCTAAGTCCTAACCGTAGGTAACTCAATAAATAAAATTATAGGGATAAAGTTTATTAAAAGAGAAAATATGATAATAAGAAAGATAATTACACACCAATACAGCTATAAATCCCCAAATTCCAGATCTAGAAAGCAGCCCAGTGTTTCTTAAACTCTTAAACTTCCATAAGGAAAATTAAGTGGCATATTAACTAAATTTGATCAATGAGAATAAATGCAAAACATTGTGATTACATGCTTATCTTTGCTCTAACACTTATTTTTGTTACATCATATAGGTGTTAATAAATTCATTATAAAATGGTGGTTGATGAAGCAAGCATATACGGATTTTTAAAAGACTGAACTATGATATAGTTTGTAAGAGAAATCAAAAATCAAATCGGATATACCATAAAAGAAATGCAATACATCTTTATATTAGAATAGAAAAAATCGGGTACTACTAGAGTTAAATTAGAGGTAACATCTGTAAAATGCATTTACTTTTAATAACAAAACAACTCATATGTTTGTTATACAGATAAAATGAGTTAGTGTATTTAAAACAGAGCATGGCCTGCCACAGAAGCATTCAGTGATCATAAGCTATTAATGTGAGCTTGAGACCTTAAGAGCATATTTAAAAAAGAAAAACTTCCACTAATCTGATTTAGCAATAATGATATCCTACCCACCTCCAGAACTTGTTTGGTGCCATCTGATATGTAATTCTAGCATCTATATTTTAGGCTCTATAACATTATGGTCATTGTAAAGTAGCTGAGTCTATCCTTGGCTGGGGGAACAGAAAATCGAGATGCTATTAGTGGAAAGCTAGAATATTTTAAAATATACTTCTGGTTAATAAGAGGACAAAGAAGGAGTTTCACTAGCACTAACCAAATTATGGCAATGTATGCATATATATGAATAAGTTCAATCTGCAAAAAGTCATGTGATTTTCATAATACTAAAAATCAGAAAATTTTCTTAAAAATATATGTATACATATACACATGTACATGTAATTTTGTATAAAGGAAAGATGTCTCTAATAGGATATATTTAAATTTTATTATCTTTAATAAATATGGTACTGTTAGCATACAGATAACTTGATTCTTCAGTTAAATATGGATCTATTATAAAATATAAATTGGTACTTTTTTCTATGAATATAATTAGGGGAGACTCACACTCTGTGTATTTAACACTGTCCAGTAAGTTTTAGAAATACATCATTTCAAGCAAAGATGTCATATTCCAAAAGGAAAAATCCTATGTAAAAACTATTTAAAAAGTGTCATTAAATATAACAAAAATAAAATTCAACCATAAAAAAGATCCAGTTTGTTAAAGAGCTCTCACATTTGAAAGGGGCAACCGAAACTCAGTTGGCTGATAACTCATCGGGTGTTGGGCAGGTAGGAGGGGGAGGACGGGATGGGTATATTCCCACCTAATGGGTGCAGTGCACACCATCTGGGGATGGACACGCCTGAAGCTTTGACTCAGCTGAGGCGAAGGCAATATATGTAACCTAAACATTTGTACCCCTGTAAAATGCTGAAATAAAAAAAAAAAAAACTGACTTCGCATTGGGTAATATGGTCTTTTCTGTTTGATTTTAGAAGATCATGATAGCACTAGTACTGTGTAAAGAAAAATATTTGATAAAGTAATTGTACACTATATGATAACATTAATGTATAAAAGGTAAAAATACTTATGTAAAAATTGTTATAAACTGAGTAAAGCATAAAAGTATGTCTGAAGAATAAGTATAGAGTTTAACTATAAGTACTGCATTAGTGAAAAGTTTTGCAATCATTTCGATAATTTATAAATTTGTCTAACTTCAAGATTTTAAAACATTTACCAGACACATGTATTAGGCTTCCATATTTAATAAATGTTTAGCAAAATTTTATTAAATATGCTTTAATAATTATCTAAACTTAATCTGTTAGTTTAAATTATTAGTTGGGCAATGAATTTTTAGATTTCTAGATAAATAGTGGCTGATGGATATAAAAGATTAATGATTTCAGCTTTAAAATGTATAAAACGTAATGAGTATTTCTCCATAAAATTCCTTCTGACATTAAACATTCTATCAACAATAAATAATGACTTTATTCTATATATATCTATGAGCCTGGACACAAGAAAATCAGGATGTAAAGGAGTATTGCCACCAAGTTTTAAATGTCACTTTACCTTTGTATCCTTTCATTTTCTTTCAAAATCTTCTTTTCTTTTTTCTACTCAACTTCCTACCTTATTTTTTCCCTTTAATCTCCAAACTGCCCTGTTTTCCAGAATCCTACGGCACCCACACTCCCACTCAAAGATAATAAAAAGCAGATTGACCAAGTCTTCATCTTTTTTCTCTACCACCCATATTTGCATTTATTTCCAAAGACACCCTGGAAAAAAATAGAGCTAAACCTAAGGGACCCAATTCTTTTTTATGTCATGAGTATAAACATATCGCCAGCCAGGTGGGGAAGGAATTTCAAGGCAGGAGTAGTCTTCCCTATGTAAGTAATTGGCTGTCTGCTTCAACCAGGTACCTATAGGTTCTTATGCACATCAAACTTATGGCCTGAGTTAGGTGGGGAGCACGGGGTGGGGGAGGATGGGGGGCAGGATCATAAGATACTACCTTGAATGCATATGTACATCTACTCATAATGTTTAAGTTAAAAATAAGAAAATATTGTTCTAAACCAAGTTGACCACAGCTTCATGCTGTGTAAGGAAGATACATAAGACAGATAATTCTTCCTATGTCTGGTCATTGAACCATACATGCTGGTGCCAAAGTGCTCACGCCAGATAAGGGTGAATATGCCTGGTCTTTGCAGGAAGCCTAGGAAGGCACAGTGATACGGACATCTAAAATAGATTTCTGCTCTAAGTGCATGCAGATGAAAACCTTGGCATAATTTGCTGCCACTGAAGGAAACCAAACTGATATATAGGATACTGCTAATTGGTACTTGTGTCAGATAATATAGACCAAAATGTATAAACCACAAATATTTGTAAGTCATGTTTTCTGGATTTGCTGTACCTGTTTTGAAAAGACTGCTCCATTGAATAAAAGGAGTGATTATGAGGGTTATTTATTTTGTTTATTAGGTTACTTTGCTAATGTGCATACTAAAACTATTAGGTTCTGTGATACAGCATAAAATATTTTCTAAAATAAAAAAATGTATTTAGGCCGATATCTTGGTATTTTTGGCATATGTAAATGTACCTATCTGAACTCCTTAGCCAAATCTACTTTAAAAGATGATATTTAGATTTTGCCAGGACCTAGTTCAGTGTTCTCCAAACTGTATTCGTTATCAATTTTTTATTCTTTCTTTTTCTATTTCACACTTCTTTAATAGGGTTATCTGAATTCTGGGTTAATTAGAAAGATATGTGAGAAAGATTATATAGAGAAAAATCAACAGTTACATTCTTTAAGGTATAATTTTAACTTAAAAATCATTTTATCATCACTTATGTAGCCAATACAATTATATTTGAATCATTAATATAAAGACTCCTGGCCCTCCTTTCTACTTTTTAGAGATTGTAATCCTCAAGAATTTAAATTGAAGTAGGATTACTTACTAAGGATTAATATTAAAAGTTTTCGCCTGGTAGCCTATTTTCAATTCAATATAAGCTGTCATCATATGGAAAATAATTTCAAGAGTTTTTAAGAAATTAATACATTTAATCAGATATATGATCTAATTTAGAAAATGTTTATATTTATATATGTGCATATATGCACCATATGGTATCTTTAATACAAAAATTGGGACACCCGAAAGCTATAATCAGAATCTTAAACATTAGCATTTGAGAGGCATTTATTTGGTTACCTGCCTATAAGCAGAATTTTTCAAATATATTCTATCATATATTCTGAAGAATCCATAACAAATCGTTACTATGAGAGGCAGTAGGGGAAAAAAGCAGACAAGTAAATATTTTAAAAAGCAGACAGAGAGACTCAGATTTCAAAAAGGTATTTGAATTTTAAAACTTGATCTCCTTTCGTGAGTAGGTCTTAACCTCCTAGAACAGTACATCAGGTTCGTTTTGAAGACAGAAAATATTTTAGGGGATTTCAAAGTATCCCATGAAGAAATGCATTATTTGCATAGTTCAAACCATCGTTTTATCACATTTTAAAATTTGAGATCTTAAGCTTTTGCTTAACTAAAATTTAAAAATACATACTGTTCTATACACACTATATACATATAAACAGAAAAATCATTTTCTTTACTCACAGGCAAACTGAAGTGTGGCTTCTCTACTAAGAATACTTCCAAAAGTATTGGTTGCTAAACACTGATAATGACCAGAATCCTTTGCTTCACTTGGATTGCTTATAATGAAGGTGCCTTCTATCAAACTGTAGCGATAATCACTTTCCAAATCTATTTCTGTTCCATTTCGAAGCCATCTTAGGAAAAATCAGAAGACAAATATGTAAAAATTACTTGAGACATTATAATACTCCCTGGGAATGTCAGAATATCATTGACGGAAATTTTTAAGGCTTAAGTAAAATGATCGTTAGTGAATTTCTACCTGTAACTGGGGACTGGGTTGCCACGAACTTCACAATTCAGTGCTATCTTCTTTTCATCAGAATCGGTTGGAAAAATGATATCATCTGGTTCTTGCACAAACACTGGCCCATAGTCCACACTTTCTGTAAGGACCAAAACAGATGTACTTTAAAATTCCTCAAAATAGAAAGACCTTTTTTTCTTCTTCTCCACTCTATTTTTATTCAAAATTATTGATCTTTCTTTGTAATTAACAGGTACATTTCCAAAAGAAGTTATAGCTAGAAAATTACATTATTTCAGTAAATTTTAGAGACATAAATAGAATTTTTTAATGGACTAAAAGTGCTTTTTAAGGTATGATATATGTAATGAAATATAAACATCTCAAACATTGATGGACATTTTTTGATATATATCAGTTTTCACCTTCTAAAGCAGGAAGGAAAACAATATTAAACACAAACTTTATTTTAAAATCCTAAAAGTTTGTAAAATTCATAGAATGTTACAAATAACGTACAATAAAGAAAAGTGATAAGTTAATATTGTGTCACTACTTGGGAGCTACTGATATGAAAATGTTGGTCTTCTTGCATTCTTTGTATATTTTTTCTTTACTCATTCATTCAAGTACTAGTTATTTAGTGCTAAGCATGCTTGAGTATAAGGAAAAAATGATGTAATGCAGATAAATATATTCTCATGGAATAAGTGAGACATGTCTTCAAAAAAGCTGAATTAAAATGTCAAAACTTTCTACAATTAAATATCCCATCAATAGGTAAACATAGTGAATAAAGAAATCAGAAGATATAAGGCATGAAGGGGGAGAGGAAGTGGGAAGAATGTAACTTGTTGCCTACATATGCCAGATGCTAGATTCTATTTCATTGAGTTAGTTAATACTCAGAGAAATTCTAAGATAAAGGTAAACTGACATTAATGAAAATTTCATAGAAAAAGTGGTAATAAAAATGGATCTCAAATGTCAACTTCAACTTGCATTCTAGAGTAAGTCTGCTGGAGAAATGATGAGTAAATGTACTGGGGAGAGTATAAGTCAGTCATGTTTGCCTGCAGTTATGTAAAAATTTAGAAGATCATGTCCTTATCTAAGTTATATAGAATCCTGAATTGTGAATTTGGGAAAAATAAATATTTTTTCTTTATTATTATCAATCATGAATTTGATTAAATGATAGCCTTAGATCAAGGTTTCTCAACCTCAGCATCACTGATGTTTTGGGCTGGATCTTCTTTGTTGTGGGGGGCTGTCCTGTGCATTGTAAGATGTTTGGCAGCATCCCTGGTCTCCTCTCACTAGATTCCAATAGCACCCCTTTCCAATGTGCGGTAATCAAAAATGTCTCCAGTCATTGTTAAATGTCCCCTGGAGTCAGAATGACCCTCGTTGAAAACCACTGCTTTAGATAAATGAAGAGGGAAGATTTCAGGAAAAATATATTTCCAATATCTGTACTAAATGATTACAGATTTATATCCACAGTGGTTAAATGTTAGGAAAAAATATTGGATGTTCTAGGAAACTTGAGATGTAAAAAAAAAAATACTGAAGAAAATATATGCCCCATGTTTAGAAGAATGAGTTCGGTGTAAATTGATTTGCTTTCTTTAAACATGCTATATGTCCCTTTGTTTGAGCAAAGAAAAAAATTACACATAGTATTGTAAATCAAATGAAAATTTTGCACACACAATGGGTATGCATTGACAAGTGTTTTCTTTGAGTCCTAGATAACCCTAGCTGAAGTTTTCTTAAGCTGCAACAAAATATTACATCCGAATAACCAAAATGTGTTTCTCTAATACCACATTATATTGCTGCCACTTAAAACTTACAAGGAAAATAAAAATAAGTTATATGATAATTAACTAGAGAAAATTATTGTCAGTATTTTGTATTTGTTGCTGCACTATAAATGAATTTACAAAAATTTAGAAAAGCATTTAAAACTTGATCACTCTAATAATGAAACTGCACAATCAAGCTGTGAAAAATAATCCTTTCTGATCTCTATGCATTAAAAATAATGATATTTAAATATTATAAATAACTACTGTATACAATTAACATTAAATAAGTATATGTTATATTTTTACATAGTAGAAACCTCTTGAACTTTAGAGTTGGATACATTTGGGTGCAAATTCTGGTACTATCATTTTCTAACCTTAGGCCAATATCATCTCTGATCATCTACTATTCATTTATTAATTGTGGATAATAATGCCTGCCTTATAGTAGTATCACGAACATCAGTGGATATTAATATTTGTAAATACCTTGTATATTAAAAGCACTCAATAAATTATGTTTAATAATAACTAAGATTTACTTCTGGTATAATTACTGTATCTCAGACATTATGCTACATAATTTTCATACAAAATATCTTGTAACTCACACAGCTATTGGAAAAAAAATCTTTCCTCTTATTTTATAGATGACAAAACAAAGACTGAAAAAAATTAACTAAATTTATATTTATATAGCAAATAAATGGCAAACCTAGGCTACAAATCTATAACTGTTGGAATCTAGAACCTGATTACTACTATCTCCTCCTCTTCCTTCTCCTCCTCCTTCTTCTTAATTATTATTATTATGCTTATACTTTAACATTTATAAAGTACTTTCATATATGCATATTATTATCTAATTTTCTGAGCTCAGCATTATAATTATTTCTAAATGAAAGAAGAAAACTCTAATATTCTGAAAGCAAATCTTTGCAAAATTAGCCACATAGCAAATCGTGGATTTCAATAAGTTTTTCTGGTTCCAAATCTTATGTTCTGAAAACTGTTAAAACAGGGTAAGAGAAATGAAGGGTTGTCAGGCTGAGGAAAATCAGGAGGGTAAGATTTGCTAAATTACAGGCTGAATAATAAGGAACTAGTCTAACAACATGCATTCTGTTATGACTGTCATGCTTTATAAGGCGTCTCTTTGTTGTTCATTGTCAGTTCCCAAGGTATCTTAGCCCTATTCAGAGATGACTTCATTCTGCTTGTTGCCGCTGAGCCAATGTCTCAACCCAAATGGCAGCAAATAGAAATGTGAAAAAAAAGTAGTTAAAATGCCAAGTGAAGAAATTCCTATTTGTCAATGTAGAGCTTACTAGTCCCCAGTAAAGAGTAATCAGTGTTGATTCTATTTCTAAAGAGATTAGTTTTTAAAGTTCCATACCCAGAAGGTATTATTATTATTGTTATTATTATTGGTACATTCAGACAGATTTTTGATTCATTCTCCTATAGTAGCGAATTTTATCTAACCCTCATGATGATGCATTATTTAAAGCTGTGTTCTTACATTTTGTACTCTTTAGCCTGATGGAATGTGTAACTTGTGGAGATAGACTTCAAAAGCTATATGATATTAAATCTTCACAAATATCTTGATAACCAATAACTCAAACACTTTTTTTAACCAAGTGGAAAGCTTTGAGACATTTGTGTAACAGGTGGATACCAACACACACAATGTTAATTTCTCATACGAGCAATGTTTTTGAGTGTGTTTTTTCTTTATCTTTTAATAACAGACTGATAGATATCTGTAGTTGGCTGAACCTACAATGTTAGTGGTTATTGTCTGTGAAATGTCAGGTTCATATCTCAAGAAGATCCTTTCTTCAGAAGAGGATTGTTTCAATTTAGAAACGATTTGTTGATTCTCTGTACAAAGGATGATGAGTGATGTAATGGACATTGAAAACTAAGAAGGGGGGAGGGTAGGAGGTGGGTGAGAGATAAAAAAATTACCTATGGAGTACAATGTGCATTATTCTGGTGATGGGTATACTGAAAGCCCTGATTTCAGTGTGATAAAATTCATCCATGTGATGAAAGCACACTTGTACCCCCTAAATTTTTTGAAATGGAAAAAAAAAAAGAAATGAACACTTCCACTCACTTGCCCCCAAGTTTACCCCCTAAATCTTCTTAATTTTGTTTGTTAATCATAGTTTACAGAGTTTCTTATTATTACAAGATTAAACACTTATTATCTGTCTCCTCACCATTATTTTTGATTTCTAAGTTCCTTATTTCTTACCAATAAAAGCTCATGTGTGCTGTATTCCTTGTTATATGGTTAAGAATATCCATTTTGTATTTATAATTGAAAAACAACTTGGCTGGGTATCAAATTAGGCATTTACTATTAATTTCGCTGATGGCTTTGCATATATTCTTCCACTCTCTGATAGCATTGAACATTTCCATGGTGAAGTCTGATGCCAGCCTGACTCTCCTCATTTTTAAGTGACTCGATGCTCACACGATATTTTATTCCTGGATGCCCACAGAACTCTTTACTCATCGTTCAATTTCAAGAATTTTGGTGGCTATGTCTTGGTGTTAGTCATTCTATACAGTTTTTTTTTTTTTTTTTTTTTTTTCTGCGACTCATTTGGCCCTCTTAACTTTCAGGTTCAAGACTTTCTTTTTCAGGAAGATTTGTTTTTCATTTGTTCTATTCTCATAAGCAATCTTGTTTTGCTTGTCCTGAAATATCTCCAGTCATTTGTCCACTTCTTCACTGCCTTCTTGGACCAATTGATTATTTTATACTTATTAAAGAATAATTG
>RJWJ010028023.1:0-21741 GCA_004363605.1 Indri indri
GAGAGTTATATCTTTAGTCTCTTTTTCTTGAACTATTTGGCAAAACTGAAAAGATCTGTTTTCCTTCTTAATAAATTCTTAGTTTTTCATAAAAACCTTGTAAAAATGAGATCTTAAAATGTAAAGAACTTAACATTTGGTCTTCAAAATAAGGTTGAGTTTTCATCATCCTTTGTTGTTCAGGTTTATTATTTACCAACTGGAAATAAAGAAAAGTTGTTTCTTCTGCTATTTCTACTTTTGCAAGTCCTGGAATTTCAGGACTCTCTTCTATGACCCAACTCCCTTTCCAAATTCTCTTACAAATTGACCAATTATTTTCTGTGCTCATCTCTTTTTTATAACACCTGGCCAAAACAGCCAATGGCAACCCATTCATGCTAACAATATTCTGTTTCCTGCTTCCTTCATTTGAAGTCACAATATAATCAGGTATTTTATCTGCCCTTCAATTTATTGCAAGGGACAATTTTATAAAATATTTGCTTCTACATAACATAGGTTATTTACTTTTTCTAAAAATGTTTCCTTACTGGTAGTTCCAGATTTGGCACCACATATTTTAAGGTACTATTATGACTGCACTCTATAATTTTTGTGTCTGGTTTGCTTAGACTAAATTAAATTATAGTAACAAATAATTTAGTAATCTCAATGGCTTTAAAAAATTATTTCTCATTTATGTACCTGTATATCATGGGTTTTTTTTTCCAGCCACACCTAAAACATATATCTTCTTTAATATGAATGCTGGTTGATGAAAAAAGTCTTATATGAGACAATGTTGAGCTTGTGGCAGAAGGAATTATTCAAAGGCCCATCACTATTAGATTGTACCAATTCTAAGAACATTTTATTGGACAAAGAAAGTCACATGGTCAAGCCTTATGTCAGGCAAAGAGAGGTCTGGATCATGGTCTTTACCCTTAATAACTCCAAGACTGGCCAATTTTTCTGACTTTTCTGAGGTTCTGGTTTCTCATATTTAAGGTGAGATTAAGAATGTCTACCTTGAAAGTGAGTTAACATTATGTTGTATATTGTATAATTACTAGTATAGTATAAGACTCTGAAATATGTGGCTCAATAAATTGAGTAACATGAAGGATTTTACTCGGGGTAGAATTCTCAAATTTTTAATTGCAAAGAGGAATTTAGATTGTTTAAAAACAAGAAAGAAGGCATTCATGTGGAGAAAAAACATTTGCAATGACACAAATACATTCCGTACAGTAGAAGCAGTTTAAAGTACTAGAGAGGAAGCCAAGGAGGGACAGGGGAATGAGTTTGATTAAATGGACTTAGTATGTGGTAAGTGCTTAATATCTATATTTATTTATATTATCTCAAAAGTAAATATACTTCTGGGGCAAAGTCAGACTATTACTTATTTGGGCCTATTCCCCATCCTTCACTTCCTCTGTTGGAGAGTGATAGGATGAGGATCAGATGTCATCTTGCATGTATTGGGATCTGTATTCTAGGTGAGGGAGCCTGAATTTAAGAATCTGGGGGTTTCTAAAGAAGAAGGACAGCTGTCACCCTACTTTCTTGAGAGATGGAGAAAAACCATTGCTCCCTGATGCAAATTCACCTTAAGAGGGATCCTGAGTTTTTAGTTTTTAAAATATAAATATATGTCTCTACTGGGAAGATAAGACTAGAATGTCTAAGATTACAATGATGGGTGTGTTTAGAATTTTATTCCCCCTTGAAATGTAAATACATAAATCCTGAGAGATAAATCTCTCTGGAGTTCTATCAACTCAGTTATAATTTAACTATGTCTTTTAGCCCTCAGGTGTGTTTCAATAAAGTTTGAACAGAAAGTACTAGCTGTGCAGAAATATTAAAATATTTTCTTCAGGACCCCACAATATGATGTGAGGTGGTGCTGAGGCTGAAAGCTAGTGGAATGGTATTTTCTATGGTAATAGCAACAAAATTCAGATTTTTGTGTAAGAGAAACTCTGTGGTTAAATTCAGCTTGAGTTACATTGTTTCAGCCTGTGCGGAAGAATGGAGACTGGAGATAGAAGACAGATTTTGAAGCTGTGTAGGGATCTGGGTTTGAGAGATTTGACCAGGATAACACAAAGGATATAGAAAAAGGGAGGAGGGTGCTAAATGCACTCCCTTTACTATTAGGGGTAATGGTGAGACTGAGACTGAGGCTGAGCCCAGTTGGGGAAACTTCCAGTGGGTGGTCAGGTCAGTAGAATGGCAAGAGACAGAGTGGACAACTTGTAAATATGTTGAAAAAACATTTTTTTCCCCCACCATAATAATGTGAATATTTTTGAAGGGGACTTAAGGAAGGAAATGGGGTGAGATGGTCCTGTTCCTCATGGGTTCAAAATCGGGATAGTGCACTTGTTTATTGAGACGTGGGTCTAGGTCATGGAGAGCGGGATAAGGAAAACAGCTTAGAAAGGAGGTTTTGGAAACTCAAGGAACGTGAGATGAGGTAGTGTGAGGAGAAGGAAGAACATTCTATACAATGTTCTAATTGATAAATAGATCATCTGGTATCATACAAACTCAAAGACCAGGAACATAAAAGTAAATGCTAGGGAATTGGGGAGAGATGTAAAAGAGAAAACAATATACAATGACACATGAATGTTTATGAAAGTGATTTTCCATTCAATAGTATACTTATTCTTGCCATTAGCTATATTTCTAAAATATTATTTTGAATATTGCTTCTTGTCTTTGCTAACAGAAATTTTGCAGACAGTCCCTCTTCTCCTTAGCAAAATGGAGCAGGAGAAATAAGAGAAGCACATAGTTTGCATTCTTGCAGTTCCGTGTCTGGATCGTTGCATCCCAGGCCTAGTATTTCAAGTTAACTGTGTGTGGCTCATCACTCATGTTTGTTACAGTGTTCCCACAGAAGGATCAGGGCAATACCAGGATTCTTTCCTTTTTGGGGGAAGGTCTCTAACATTTACAAATCATTTCCTATCAACATTATCTGTTCCACTTTCATACCAGCTCCTTATTCAAATTTTTCAAATGAGAAACTTGAAGCTCAGAGAGGTTGAATAGCTTTTCTAAGAATGCATAATACACAGGTGGTAGAGCCAAAAATGAAATCCATGTTCTCTTTTATAAAATTTCATTCTTGTTCTTTACTCTCTACAGAACTAAAAATAAAGAATTATTATTAAAATAGTCTGAATTTCATCTATAGATTTGGAAAGATTGCAAATTATCGGGGATCCAATGACTCACATATTAACAGATAATTAGATCCCCTGGTAGAAATGGCCAGAAAACAATTGTAGAAGCCAAAGTTGGAGGTCAAGTTTCTTTCTTTCTTTTTCTTTTCTTTTTTTTTTTTTGAGACAGAGTCTCACTCTGTTGCCTGGGCTAGAGTGTGGTGGTGTCAGCCTAGCTCACTGTAACCTCAAACTCCTGGGCTCAAGCGATCCTCCTGCCTCAGCCTCCCGAGTAGCTGGGACTACAGGCATGTGCCACCATGCCCAGCTAATTTTTTCTATATTATATTTTTAGTTGTCCAGATCATTTCTTTCTATTTTTTAGTAGAGACGGGGTCTCGCTTTTGCTCAGGCTGGTCTCAAACTCCTGAGCTTGAGCGATCTACCCGCCTCGGCCTCCCAGAGTGCTAGGATTACAGGTGTGAGCCACCACGCCCGGCAAAGAGGTCAAGTTTCTGTATGGCACATTTTCCTGATAACAGATTGCTGTTCTCATCATTTTGCCCTAAAATGCTTCCTGCCACTAATAATGAGTGATATGGTGGCATGTGAGGGGCTTGGAAGGAAATAGCACACTGCCCCCTGAGCTTACCCATGCTACTGGGACTTGATATGGTATTCCATTCTCCACACTTGTAGGACTCCACACCTTCTGTACAGGTTATCCTGAAAGCTGCCTGGGAACTCTGATAAAATACAGAAATAACGTCTATTAAAACCGTAAGGAACTTCAGAACTGGCAAGCAGTATCTTGATTTTATGTGCTAGTGTCATGATGAAATTAAATTTAGCATCATAAAGCCAAAGGAAATGCTAATGAGAAGTTATCACCTAATAATATTTGAGAGCCTTGATAGGTACTGAAGGGAACATGGGAGGGACACTCTCCCTGTAAGAGGGCTAGTAAAGCATGCTCTTAGGGAAAATTGTGCCTCCATATGAGGCTAATTACCTCTTTGAGGACATTCACAGTTGTGACATTGGCAAGAACAGAGAACACAGGGCCTTGGAATCATGTTCTTTACTTGAATGGAGGAAGAAATAAAGGGAGAATGTAAAACGGAATCTTCTTGGCATACTACATCCTCTCTCCTCTCTCTGACTTCTAATACTGAAATGAGAATCATTCTTAACTGGGTATGGTTTGATCACACTGCTGAATCTTTTCAATGTTTATCCTGAATTCGAAGGCAGTAAGAGCATTAGAAATGACTCACTAAAAAACTGGATCCAATTCAGCACACCCAGAGTGGAGTGTTTTAGAATCTTTCCAGAGTGACATTGGATAGAGTATAGCCATTTATTACTCTTTATTATGGAAGGCAGTAGTTTGTGAGGGCCATCCTGACTAAAATAGATTCATTTTCTTTCTTTAAATAGAATGCCAAATAGAATTGGCAGTACTTCCTTAAAAATTAATTCAAAGTGTGCATAACTATTTTAAGAGCTACACTTGCATTACATACTCTTTCTGAACAAGGTAGCTAGACTACAAAATAATACTGCAGTAATAAAAAAGTACTTCATGTGTAGTATAATAGCACACATTTATGAAATGCTACTTTGAGCAAGGCACTGTTCTAAGCCTTAATATTAACTCATTTAATCCTTATAACAACCCTTCAAGGAGCACTATTATTATTCCTCTTTTATCAATGATAAAACTAAGACATAGAGAAGTTAAGATTGCCCCAAATTATGCAGCAATCATAATTGGACAGAATTGAGCATAGCAATTTGATTCCAGAACCTAAACTCTTAGATTCCATGCCCTTCTCCCTCTCTGGACACACATAATGAATGTTTTATGCAACTTACAATATTCATTTTCTCATTGTAATAGATTCTTTGACCAATGGATTTCCCCTTTATAGTCAAGTAATTATAATTGCAGTGCTTCTTAGTCTATTCTTTTTCCTTCCTGTAGGATAAATTCATTTCAGAGTACATCATAATGAATGTACATATAGGAAATATAGCAGGAACATACCAGAAAACAAGCGATTTTTAAGTCAATTACAAAAGGCTTAATATGCAACACATGTAATTGCTGTAGTTCCCAATCTCATTCATGATGGTTAGCCTCTAGAGTCTTTATGCTGTCAATGTTCTCACTGAGGCAATGTTATCTTTCAGATGCTCAGATAAGATGTGCAGACAGTTCAGATCTGCTTCTAGTTAAGTCATTGAAATGCATGCTTGAGGATGTATATAAACCTCATTTCTGATAGCTTTGTTGGGCAAATTAGTGGGGCAGTCTAGCTAAGCAGGAAAATCTCGGGCTCAGGAATCAGTTTCCATCCCAGGTATAGCACTTACTAGCAATTTGATATCTGACAATGATTTAGTTCCATTGTATTGTACTTTGCCTATCTATAAAATGGAAATATTTCTAATTGCCTCACAGAGTGTTTGTGAGGATTGAATTTGAAAAAATATGAATGCCTGCCACAATAGCAGTTACTTATTAAAAAGGCAGAAGCAACAACAAATGCAACAACACTATTATTATTATTATTATTATTATTAGGATAGATTCTTCCAGTGGGCTTATTGCTCTGATTGCTAGTGTATGTATTTATGGATGGTAGTAAAATGATATTAATAATATTTAAAACTGCTTTGTAATAAAGCAATTGGTTAAAAGAACTTGATTTGAATTCAGAAGAACATTTAAAAATGTTTTTTGAAACTCTTCTTAGTCTCTGCATACAGTGTTAGATTCTTTTCCAGTGTTCCCATGCATGATCTATACATTCCTTTTTTTTCTGGTTAGATAGAAGCTTACTTTGCACCCATACTGGAGTGCGGTGGTGTGATCATAGCATACTGCGACCTCAAACTCCCAGGCTCAAGCAATGCTCCTGGCTCAGCATCCCAAGTAGCTTGGACTATATAGGCCCATGCCACCACATCCAGCTAATTTTTAAAATTTTTTGTAGAGGCATGGTCTCATTGTGTTGCCCAAGCTGGTTTTGAACTCCCAGCCTCAAGCAATACTCCCCCCTTGGCCTCCCAAAGTGCTGGGATTACAGGCCTGAGTGTGGCCATTGTACATTCTTTTATTATAAAATACATCACTCTGTATCACATTTAATTTTTTTGTATGTTGGTCTACCAGATATGACTCTCAGCTCTGAGAGAAAGGACCATGACCAATCAATCTTTATAGCTACAGCATGACACACTGTTTGCTACAGAGTGGGTGCTTATTAAATGACTGTGTGATAAATAAGCAAACTGATTTTAAGTATTCAATGCAGGCATCAGATACTGCATTATACTAGAAAACTATGAATATAGTTCAGTGGTAGTTCATTTGATTAATCATACTTAACTGAAGTGAAAAATGCCTTGTATATTCTCATTTTCCCTTATTCTTTATGAAAGCTAGACTCTATAGGGACATACATGCTAAAATAACATGGTTATTTCTTTTGAGTAATAAATGAATCTGTTTTCTATAGAATTATATTAACAGAGTGAGTGATTCACCTGACAAAAGCAATGTATAATGCTCCAAGAAGTAAGCTAAAGATAAGTTTCTGAAAAAAAAGTACATTGTTCCATTCTTTAAGTTGCCATTACAATTTTTTCAAAAGTTGAATCGGTGATAATCCTATTTGTTATATAGATAATTGATGATTAAAATGCTTGGCAACAAAGCGGGTAAAGATTGTGGACTTTCCCTGGTATAAATAAGGCTATAGTAGGAGAAAACAACTTTCTATTATTCCAGTCTGACTTGCTTGTGTGATTGTTCCTGTATATTTTTCCTCCTAAAATGAGGAGTTATGAGGGGAAATAGAATCTTTAGTGTCATTATCCTTTTCAAGAGTCAGCTCTCAATTAGTGAGATGGGATCCATTATTTTTTCCCTGCTTTTCTCCTGTGGCCCATTACCTTTGCTCTATTTGAACTAGAGAACATTCAGGGATTTGTGGCAGTCTACTGAAAGTTTTATAACTGGAATTGACTTTTCAGGTTCAGGCAGCAACACCCAGGATATTAAACTGACATTTCTGAATTTCCCAGGGCTGCTAGCACACTTCTGGTATTCATTTCTGCACAGTTTATAGAGTGGCTATTTCCTAAGTCACAGGAGTCTGCAGAAAGTTGTTGATGACAGGATTTTTGAAAAGATGACTAAAGGTGTGACACATACAGTGCAGGATTGTCCCAGATCTTTGACGATCTTGGCAATCAGACTATTGGAAGATTCATCACCATCACTGTCAGGCTGATTTTCAATCTATATTCAGTGATGTTGAGCAATTCAAATAGGAGAGACAAGGATGACCAAATAAATGACAGGGAGAAATGGAGATGGTGTGCCTTCAGGCATGATCTTGAAGAAATTTTTTGGAATGAAGCATAGCAGTGAGCACAGGAATGTATTGTGGTCCAAATGGCTGGTTCCATTGGGTACACACTTCTACATTGGTAAAATTCTTCAGACTAGAACTCAAAAGACACGCAAACCTAAATTGAAAGATTTGTGTAGATAAAATGGAAAATAGTAGAAAATATTACTCATGAAAAGCAAAACTGAATGGAACAGCAGTTAAAAGCTTTGAGGGTTTATTTTTTCTTTGCTAGTTGTATGACTTTGGACGTACAATTTGCTTAATCCTTCTAGATTTCAGTTTTCTCATCCATGAAATGATAATGAGAATAATACCTACTTGAGAGGTTTGTTTTGAGGATTAAATAAAATATTACAGTAAAGCACGCTGAGCAATTCCTAGAACGTATGAAACACTCAAGAAATTTTAGTTATTACTTTATAATTGATACAAGACGATTATTGTGACTAAAGAGAACGGGCTGTCTGTAGAGTTATTTTCAGTTTTTAGAAAAGTTGAAAGAAGAGAATGCAAACAATCACTGAGTTTATACAGTTGCTCAAAGGATAGAAAAACAGCTCATCTTATATATGAGAAATCCATTAAGAAAGTCCAATTTTATTTTGCTAAGTAATGGGCTTATTAATGTTAACAGATCTTTTAGAGTGGTATTTTGTTTGATACTAAGAAATCTTAACAGTTCAATTTGTTTTCTTGGATTCTAGATAAATAATATTCTGGTGTTGCATTACCTGGAAGATGCTACCAACTTTAGGGGAAGATGTTTTACCACCATCACTTGACAAATGACTGAAACCCTTTTAGAGGATTCATAAAATCAAAGATATTTTCATAATAATACTAAGAGTTATTTACCTTTTTCACTTTCTTTCTCTCTTAACTGTTTAATGAAATTTTCTAGAGACTACATGATACATGATACTGTAATAAAATGACTGCAGAAGGAGATGGAGAATCCAGTTCTTTTCTATTAAGATTTACAGTAAAGACATTCGCAAAACTCTTAAACAATGCCACTCTTTTTACTAAATTATTTTTCATTTTGGAAAGTATAAATTTTTTTAAAAATACAAATATGCTATTTGTACTACATATAAGTTTGTTATATGGTTATTATTAAAAAATATTTTAAAAGTTCTCAGTTGAAATATCTAAGATGAGAAATAATGATAGATATAATACACACAAAGGAAAATCTCTTCGAGGTTCTTAAAATTTTTTTAAAGTGTAAAGTGATCCTGGACCCAAAATTGTGAGAACTGCTCTTATAACCAAACACTTGTGGATGTAGGGACATTCACACGGTTATGGAAGCTTCTAAACAAAGAAGAGAGCAAAGTGTTATCTAAGATCAGAGGCCCCAGTTTTGTTTTGTTATATCCATATTTAATAAACCTTTACTGAACATCTGTGTGTGTGTGAGATACACAAATGACCTGATTTACTCTTTGCATCAACCCACAGCTATGTTCTTCTGGTCTCTGCCCATCTTTGGTGCTATCATGAACCTCAGACTCTGCCTGTTTCTGTGGGCACATTTGTTGTTTCCCTCATTCCTTCATTTAAAAAGTAAGGGCTAGACACTTTGCCACTTCATGGGCTAAAAGAAGTGGAAATCTTCACAGAGATTATAATCTAGAGCAGAAGACGGACATTTAAAAATAAGTGCACAAACAAACATGTAATTGAAAGTAATTATAAATGCTAAGATTATTTATGAAAGCTAAGCAAACATAAAAATATTCTCTGTCTTTCCTCCTTAGTTAAGTTGCTCAGTCTAGATCCAAAGTTCTGGGTAGTTCTGTCTGTTTGGTCTATAGATTGTTACACTAATGTCCATCCCTCATTATATATTTGTGTAGTCCTTCACACGCAAACTCTTATCTTGGCCATGAGACTTGCTTTGGCCAACGGGGTACAATAAACAGAGGCTCAAAAAATTCTTATGCATTGGAGCTTGCCCTTTTCTGTTGCTAGAAACTTTTCTGCTGCTCACACATACCTAGTGGCTAGCCAGAGCTAATTGCCAGACATGTGAAATGGGCCATGATACACTCTCTAGCCCTAGTCGCGTAGCCAGATGTTTGCAGCTGCACATGTGGTGCCAGCCTGGACTGCTGACTCACAGGATTGTAAGCAAACCTTGTTCTTACAGCTGGAGAATTATATACTACATGACTCTTGATGCAAGGCAGGGACTACCACCCACCCTGGCAGCTAGAGAGTAGACCATGACCTAGGCCCTATGTATCAGTTATCTACTGGAACATAACAAATCACCTGAAAACTTGGTGGCCTTAAACAACAACCTTTTTATTTGCTCATATAACCTCATAATCTGGAGACTGGTGCCTTTCAATTATTGAAAATTATTGTCAGGTTTCTTCCTCTCTCTTTTCTCTTTCTGGAACTCCTAATTGTTGTGTGTTAAATCTCCTGGATTCCCTAATCTTCTATCTTCCCTCTCCCTCTCACCTGATTTTTCCACTTCCATTTTCTAAGATATTTCTTTCATATCCTCTTCTAACAAATATTCTGAATTAATTTTTATATTTTAAATTTTTGTTCTCAATTTTTCTGACAGCTCTTTCTTTCACAATATTTCGCTCTTATTTTTTGGATGTAATATCTGGTCTTTCATTACTTTATGATGATATTATTAATAATTGAGGCATACTTGATGATTTTTTTCTCATCCTTGCTTCATCTGTATTTCTTCTAAGTTACTTTGTATGTTTGTCTTTTTAGTTTATGTCGAAGGCTTTCCTAAAATGTCTGGTTATCATTGGTATCTATACCTACGTAAGAGTAAACACTGCACAGATGATTAGAGGTTCTGAGTATTTGGGCAAAGCGTTTTGAAAGATTGGCTTTGCCCTAGGTTTGCCTAGTGCAAGCTTTTCACTACAGACTTCCATACCAAGATCTGCAAGTATTCTTTCTAAGGAAGCTAAGTTTCTCCAGTAAAGTGCCCTCCAACCATCTATCTCAATCATGTCTTTCTGGGTGTTTGGGTGTTTATAAGTTTGGTGGTATAAGTTTGTTGGGTAGCTGGGCAACGAAAAGGAGCTGGAATGTCGACCATTCATTCTTGTTCATGATCACATGATACTCTTGCTTCATCCTTGCTCTTCTGTATATGTGGTGTCCCAGAGTCAGGAACTTCTTTGGTTCAAATTCTCCAGGATATACACCTTCCTTTTTTCTGTGGTTGAGGGATAATGGCCAAATCTTTTGGAGAGTTGGAAGCTTTTTAGATGCTTTTTGTACAGACTTTAAGCAACCTGTCTTCAGCTCTGCACCTATACTGCTTTCTGCAGCACCTGTGGTTCCCTCAATTCTTTGGTATCCCTTGGCTTCCTCGGAGAGCTAGCCTATTTCTTGCCAATAACTCCTGCTGGCAGTTAGATTTGACCTTCCTCTGCTGTGCAAACATGTTTGCTATTTCTCCATGAGTTCAATCTTTGTATGCTCTTTGGTACTACAAGTGTTTCTAGTTTTTTTGAAGACAAAGTAGTATTTTTTTTCTTGCTCTTATTATGGGTTGATTTTTGAGAAGAAGGGAGATGAAATATCTTTATATTAAAACCAGGTTTATTAATTGTATTTTATTACCTATAGGATAAGTCCCTGAGCATGGCATATGGGCCCTATAATCTGACACTCTCCCACATGTCCAACCTTCAGAGGTTATATATATTTTTAAAGGCAGCTTAGTCACAGGTAGCCTGAGTTCCAGGTTTACTATTAGCATTTGTATGAATAAGTCATATTCATTTCTGGCTTTTAAAAAAATTCTTCCGCCCCTTTATTAGCCCATCTGCCTAAGAATGCCTGTGAGGTCAACTCATAGGTTATCTCTTTTAAGAACAGGGATAGGAAGTCTCTCTTGTATGAGAAGACAACCAATTTAACAATTACCAGTTTTGAAATCATCTGTTTCCTTGTATGTCTCCCCAACTATGCTGTGAAATCATCAAGGGCAGGGATGTAATCATTTTTTTATGCCTGGCATTTGGTTTTAATGTTTGTCAAATCAATGAATTAATTAGTTGAAACTTTTAAAATTTATCCTTGTCATCCTCCCTTGGAAGTTAAAGTTCTGCTATGGTATGGAGTTTGGTGATCATCCATCAAGTTAAGAATGATTATCAGGAATTTCTATAGAATTATAGAATTTGAGAATTGGATCAACAGTAAAAACAGCACCTACAGCTATGATAGATTACTGTGTGCCAGGCACAGGACTAAGCACTGTTTCTTGCACTAATTAACTTCAAAGTGATTTCGGCCACCTTTCAACTAGTCATGCAATATTTTAATTTGTGACTAAAAATTTTAATAAGGCCACTTAATTCTGTGGTAGTATAACATGAATTTTTAAATGAAATAAAATTATCAAATCTTGGAAATACAGGTCCTTATTCTCTAATTTTTCACAGACTTAATTATTATTGGTTTTAATTGAAAGCTCATGAGATATAAGGCATATTATAGCATTAAATCTCCATTATCCATTGCAGTACCCATTACTGCACATATGAGAAGCTCAATAAATATCCGTTGAATAAATGACATGAAATCTAGTCTTCATGTAACTTAGAGCACAAGCTTTCAGTGCTATATAAGTGCAGGGCTAACGTGATTGGGGAAAGCCCATGGAGAAGATGATATTTACAGATCATAGGAGTTGAAGTGGTGATGGGTAAGGGTCAAGACTTATCCTCAGGACCCTGAAAGCTGATCCAGTTTAGACACAGAAAGACCACCATCCCACCCCCAAATATCTCATTGGCTGGTATAACAGAAGGCTTAATTTCACACCTAGAGCAATTCTTTCACTTAAAGAATTATCTTTTTAAATTCCAAACAAATTCTTTGGGAGTGTGACTAATTTGTGCATTAAAAGTTATTGCCTCATGAACACACATGGTGTTCTAACCTAAGCAGGCAGTTCAAACTGGTCTGTAGTAATCCAGCCTGAGGTGCGGAAGGTGAACGTTCCTGTTAAGAGTCAGAGCTGGGGAGGCCTTAGTGGGCTTTCCTGAGGTGCCTCCACTTTAGCGGAGACAGTGGGACCACGGAGAAGGCCAAGGGAAGTACAGGACAGTTGGGCTAGCAGAGATTTACCACTTCCCCACAGAGAGCTATTTCTCTTAGCTATAACTTCTTTTTAAAAAGATACTATTTATCAGCTAATAGAAATACGAATGATTAAAGTTTGGGGATTATTTTGGAAATGAGAATTTTTGAGGGGTCATTTATTTCTGATGATGAATGGACAGTTCTTATGTTTCCAGAAATGTATTTCCTTTAGAAAGATATTTATTTCTAGGTAATAAAACAAAGCAAAAGTCTCAAGCTAATTAGCATGGAAATATCTTAAATTTGACTCTTCTTTTAAAATGTAGCTGATGGAGTAGAATCCATGATTAATTCATCTTTGTTTCCCCAAGTGTTTAGTCCAGTGCATGGCATATTATAAGCCCTCAAAAATATTTATAAATGAATGAAAATGAATGTATCCACAGTGAGAGTCTCCAGAATAATGAATATCTCATTTTGGGAATTTGAATAATTTATTGTGTTTGTGAGTGGCATGGCATTATAAAATATTTCTTGAGTCTGCTCCTAATGTGGAAACATACAGAAAAGACTGCAGAGCCATTCTACAGAAATGGGAGCCACTGGGAACATGACAGAAAACTCTAGGGAAATACAAAACTGGAAATTCATCCATCAGGTAATAGGGTAATTCCAATAAGCAAACAAAAAAATACAAAACCCCATGTATATTTAGGGGATGGTATATTTTCTAAAGCTAGGCTAGCGTCCCATTGGTCTAAGGTTTTTCTCTTGGTGGCTTCGTTTTCCATGTTATCAGTGACTTTTAACATATTAAACAATGACAACCCCACATGATGTGGGAAATTTGCTGAGAATGATTATTATATAGGCTGCCACTACTAGTTTTTAAAATCATGTGAAAGCATGGTAACCCATTGCTGTTCCCAGAACGAATTACCATGTGTCATTTCTGTGAAATGCACCTGTGCTTGACTATCCACCACTGCACTTAAGGACTATCTGTGGTGTGTGAGAATGAAGTGGTCTGGTGAGTGCCCAGCAACAGGCAGCTCTTTCCTAAATTATTTCTTTCAATCCATTATTAGATGTGATTTAATTTTTAGGAGCATCATGTTGTATCTAAAGAGATGGAAAGAGTATATACCTTTGCAGACCTGAAAATAAATGGTTTCGAGGAAATAAAAAGATCATTAGGAAAGCAGCAAGCTGTTGAGAGAACGGTGAGTCAGACACTATCATGAAGAATTTGAAATGCTGCAGCAAAGGTTTTACTTTTTTTTTTTTTTAATTATAGCTCTCTTCATTTGGAAAGGTCATGGCAATAAGGGAGATGAGGGGTTATCTTTTATGATCTCTTGTAATTTTAGATACTGTAAACAAATAAATCCTGAGGATGGAGAAATGTTTATTAGCCTTAGGAGACTTAGCAATAATTTGGTTAATGTATCGATACACCAGGTGGTTGAAATTGGAAGACAAAGATCAGTCCTCAGAAAGCATTGCTGTCTTCCCGGAACACTAAACAGGCATTCTTGTTCTGAGAGTACATAGAATCTTTTTAAGAATGAGAGGTACTGTCTTTCAAATATAGATGCCTATCCAATATAGGAAATGATCAAAGAGAGGGAACATACCATACCTGCACACGACCACAGGAACTTCTGGAGACTAGGGAAGAAGATGGCAATATGGAAAGAGATACTGGCACAGGGAAATTCTTACCATGCCTCCCCGTTTTGTGCACACCTTTGACTTGAGCTACAATCTCCAATTCTAAAAGAAACGTTTTCCTTGAATGAGTGAAAGAATATCTTCTCTTTGTTCTTCAGTAAAATTATTATGTGCACACAAGTTCTGCTTTTTTGATATTCTGCCTTGGAGACGTATTATACTCTTCAGCATCTGTGGTAATGCTCAAGGAGCATTGGAGAAGCTCTTGGTATGCTGGTATTCAATAAGGAAACATCTTCTCTTTTATGCCAAAAAAAAAAAAAAAAAAGGAAGCAAATGATTTTAGATTAAGTAAATACCCAGAGAGCATGACAGGGTTGTCATTATTCTGGAATTGGGAATCAAGGGAATCAAGATGGGGTAAGGGCTCAATCCAAACCAGCCAGCGATCCAGGTGTTCCAAATTGCCCCAATACATTGAAACTCTCACATATGGGAAGGCTCTAGCTTTTGTAATTACATTGAATATGGGTCTTCTGGATGGGTTGTGGCAAGTGGAAATGTCTGAATTTAAGGACTGTTTTGAGAAAGGAAAATTTTGTTTTACTACTTGATTCTAGAGGAAAGTTATGATAGGTTTATTTTGAGTGAATCAATAGTAGATGATGTCTAGGGCAATTATTGGAATTGTGAATTGTTGGTGAAGCGGCTCTGTAGTCTTAATTGAAAAAAGTGCTCAGAAGTGTTGTTTTCTCTTTGTAGACTGAGACCTTAAGGCTTACATGCACTGAATCCAGCTGAATCCAGAAAACCAACAATGGCATTTCTGTATTGTGTCCCTAGAGACTAGACTCCGGTGGTAATCAATGAGGGGAAAATAAAGAATGGGAGAACATACTGGCTTTTGTACAAGAAATTATTATGCTTAGGTGTTACTAATTTGATTAATTACAGAACCTGAGGCCTCAATTTCCTCCCCTGTGAAACAAGAGCAGGGGGTAGGTCAATGGTTCTTGATCTTTCCTGTGCATTGTAATCACCTGGAGAGCTCGTTGACATATAGATTGATGGGTCTCATTCCTTAGTTTCTGACTGAATAGGTTTGGGGAGGCCCAGGAATTTGCATTTCTAACAGGTTTCTAAGCTATTCTGATATTGCTAATATGGAGAGCACACTTTGAGAACCACTGGCACAGGCAATGTTTATAATTTCCTTCATACTTGCACACTCTCAGCATAATGAGGCAAAAGAAAGTTCTGTAGTTTTCCTGCTGGAAAAGAAATTCTGCAAAAGCCATTTATCTGCCTGGAGGATGTTTGTGTGCAGAACATTTCTGAATGGTGTTTAAGACTGTCATCTAATGGCAGCTATTGTGTCTGTTTATATATGTCAGAGATGCATAAATTTGAGTTGAACTTTAGAAGGTTTGTCTATGTGCAAGTCATTTAGAAGAAATATTCACCTGAATGGAATTGTGGGGAGGTAACACTTGGGATTTCAGCTCCCATTAAAGTAGCAAACATTTTTTTTTTGTAAGACAAAATAGTGTTATTGCTAATAATAATTACAGCTTATATATATCTGAATGTAAATATTTAATTGGAATATTTAAGAAATGTCATAAAAATGAACTAAATATTGTACCCAATATTTCTATGAGATTGGCTAAGTAGCAAATAATATGATACATGATTTTTTCATGGAAATACTTACAGTCTAAAATAGTTGTTTTTGATAACATTGTAACCTAGGGTATAAGAGAGGTTATATCTTGCTGCCTGTTAACCTCTTGTGAGTCTTTCCAATTTATCAAAGAAATATATGGCTTAGATGGCCCATGTTTGAGAAACTTCTGTTTTGTCACTTTTATAATACAATACTCATACAAACATTTCTATGATATATAAACTATAGATGATGCTTTATATTTTCTAACTTAACTGGGGACTTACTAGTGGTAGCTTTCAGAGTTTGAACTCAAGACAGACCTAGGGTCTAGCCCCAGTTTCCTTGTAATTATTAGCTGTGGCCCTCTTTCTGCTCATCAGTTTTATTACTTGGGAAATGGGACTTGTGATAATCTACCTCATAAAACATATATGTGACAGTTAAATGAGATAATGCTGATCATATCTGGTACATAAAATGAGTTCATTGCATGTCAGCTATGATAATGTTTAGTCTCCCCTGTTTGGAGCACTTTACATGTGCTTTCTCCTCTACAAGATCTGTTAAATCATCATTTTAATGCTTATGTAAGGAAAAAATACAACATGATCAAGCACTATTTCTTCCTTAACTCTGTGTCAGAATTTGGGCCACAAGTCCAATCATTAGTAAGAAATAATTAGATATATTTCACCATGATACCAGACATTCCATTTTTCCTTTCTGTCTTCCTTCATCCATTTAGTTAATAAATCTCTGGCTATCTTCCATTTGCTATGTCCTGATGACACAGACCTAAAGGAACTCTCTTTCTAGTAGGGAGAGATAAATAGAAAAACAAATAATTAAAACCCAGTTTGTTAAATGCTATCACTGAACAACGGTCTGGGAATCCAAAAGAGGGAATAACATATTCTGCCTGGGGATCAAGATATGCTTCAGGGAAAGGTGGCATTTCCACAAAGTTTTGGAAGGTGTTTGCAAGGTGAGCAAAGTGAGGCTGAGGACAGAACAATTTATGAAGTGATAAATGTTCTAAAAGCTTTTGAAGACGTGATGGAGTTTGCAGTGTTCAAAAAATGTGCGTCAGTGTGTGGGTAGGGAAAGGGGTTGGAGGAGAAAGAAGACAGAGCTGAGATGATGCTAGACACTCAGGGAGAAAATTCTGAAGATGGTCATATGCCTGCCATGCAGAAAAATTCAGACTTTTGTCTTGAGGGTGGCGGGTGAGATGTCAAAGAATTTTAAGAAAGGTACTGACGTGATCTGATATATGTTTTACAAAGATGTGCAGCAAAATCCAGTGTAATCCATGTGCTCAAAACTGCAATTAACTGAGTGTCTGACCCTTTGAAGCTTCTGAAGAGACAGCATCTTCAGCAGATTTTTTTTTCCCCTTAAGAGTTAAAGAAGTTCTTCTTATCTTTGTAAAAGAGAAAGACACTAAAATGATGCTATTATCCACTTAACTAGACATTACATATTGCCTTTGGAAGTGTAAAACGTCTTGGATATCTGCTAAAAAAACAAAAAACAAAAAACAGGTGTAAAATGTTGACTATTATGTTGAATGCTGTAAAATCCTTTCATAAATGAAGGTTTTTTTTGTTTTTGTTTTTGTTTTTTTTTTTTTTTTTTTTTTTACAAAAAGAACCAAGTTTATTTGGCACATGTGCTTGTGACCCACTTGAAATCATAATAGTCATTTATGACATCAGATTTTGTCCCTGTGGAAAGGATTATGATGTTGTAAAGAAAATATTATGATTTTGAGTAAAGAAAAATAAGGAACAGATGATCTCTTAAAAATGCAAATTCTATTTTTATGTAAATATCTTTCCTTGTAAAATACTCAAAAAGAAATGAGCAAATTTGTCTATTAAAGTGCTATATCAGCAGAAATCTCTTAACTAAATGAATTTTCAAGTTTCTACTAGGTATCTAAAACCTTTTATAAATGTAAACTTCTCCAATTTGAAAACTTAAAAAAGATACCTTAAGGGAAATTTGATATACCAATTTTTGTTTTATGAAAACACTTTCATAAGATTGTCATGAAAAAATTAAAGTTACTTTATACCTTTATTGCAAAATTATTAATAAATCCATAAGAAATAAATTTTTCTAAAAAAGTCTTTGGGTGAGAAATGAAAATCAAATATAAGAAATTTTTGCTTGCTTGTTTTCTGAAACTTTGGGAGTCAAAAACTTAACAGTGGTATCTAAAAAATTTTGTTTGGAAAACACCCACCTCTTTTTTTTTTTGTTCTGGGGTGTGGTCAGTTAATTTTTTTTCAATCTTTTCTTACACAAAAACTACAGGGTCTCTTAGGTCTATTTTAACTTGAGAAGGGAATGCTATGCTATTTGTATGTAATAGAGTTGCACGTAATAGAGCTAATCTACCATATTTTCTTTCTTTACAGGAAATTACTTTCAATGCCTTGTACAAGTTGAGGCAATTTGGAGCCTTGAATATTTTAGAATGACTGTAGTGGCAAAAAATGAGAGAAGATTTGATCAGATTTTTTTTTTCATCATATCTTTAGATACCTCCAATTTTATAGTCAGAGGCAAAATATCATGGCTCTGAATTTGAATTGCTTTCTTTTATATCAGGGCTATCTATAGTGAAATACAGTGTTTATCTAATAATGATTTGGTCTGTTCATAAAGCCTGCTTATTTTGTTTTTATGCAATAGAACCATTTAATTATTAGCTATTTTAACCTCAGTAAGCCAGTGTATTCTCAGAGTTTTTTAGTTGTAACTTATAAGATGCCAAGTAGTATCTGGCATTTTAAAATGAATTTTAAAATTCTAGGTCTATGCAATCACAGACTGCTACACATCTGTATAAAACAAGAAAAACTCCAGGGAGGTAGAGAGGATGGACTGTGGACTCCCAAGGCAAATATTCAGGGCCATTTTGCCACATAGTAGAGGATGAATTTGAGCCTATCTCTAACTTTTCTGTTATCTACTTTATTCATCTTTAAAACTGAAATTATAATAGCTAAGTTTATAGAGTTATTTCTGAGAATAAAGTAGGCCATTTCTGTGAAATTGCTGGGTAAACTCTAAAATCTATATAAATGTAAGATATTATTATAATTATCACTTTATTATTACTGCTACAATCCCTTTTCTTTAAGCAGTTATGACCGAGGATATAAATATGTGTATGGTCTGTTCCTTCAGCCCTACTGGTTCAGAAACTTTGGAGTTATTCTTGACAGAATCATTAGTTCTGGTTTATAAACCATTCAGACTAAGGGATCAGGTAATCACGAACATTGAGGATTTAAGCATATGTTAGTTTTTTCAGTGCCTTCAGTCTGTATTAGTTATTTATTGTTGCATTACAAATTAACTCAAAACTTAGCAACTTAAAATAACAAACATTTAGTATCTTACAGTTTATGTGGACCAGAAATGTGTGGGAAGTATAGCGGAGTGCCTCTGGCTCAAGGTGTTTTCATATGGTTGCATTCAAGTTGTCGGTTGGGGCTGTGGTCCCATCTCAAATTGAAGAGGGGATGATCAACTTCCAAGTTCACTTACCTGGTTATTGGCAGGCCATGGTCCTTCAGCATGTGGGCTTCTCCACAGGCAATTTGTCTTCTCACAGGGTGAATGATAAGAGAAAGAGTGTGAATGTGATACTCGCCCCTAGATGGAAGCCACAGTTATTTTATAACCTAATCTTGGCAGTGACACTACATTATGTCTACTATATTCTATTCATTAGAAGAGAATAAGTCCAGCTCAAGGTGATTGCAAGGGCATGAATATCAAAAAGCAGCTATCATTGGAGACCATTTTGTCAGCTGCCTACCACAATCTATCTTCTGGTCCCCAGGACATGAAAAAATACATTCACCCCCTCCAAAGATCCTGTCTCATTCTATTATAGCATTGACTTTTACAGTCCAATATCTTGTCATCTAAACATGGACCAGGAGTAAATGAGGTTCCTTGGTGTGAATCCTTAAGTACAGCTTCCCACATACAGTTTCTCCTGATCTGTAGATGTGCAGAACAAAACCGACAAGTTATCTTCCACCCTCACCCCTAACATATAACGGCAGGGCAGGCATGGTATAGCTACTATAAACATTCCTGTTGAAAAAGAATAAAAGGGGAACCTCTAAGGAGTCCATAACCATTCTGAAATCCAGCCAGGAAAATGCTGGAAATTACTCCATTAGCTCTCAACGCATGGGAATAATTCTCTATGGCTTCCAGCTCCACTCTCTGGGCTCTTGTTTTCACTCCCTGGGCCGCAATTTCATTTTTCATTAAAGGCAGCACATGTGTGTGGCTAAGCAGCCCTCTGTCTGCTTCCTGCTGGTAAATACTGGGGGTCCAATGGCTTCTTCTAATTTCATACTACGACTGTGCTCTTCAGGCCAAGCTGGCAACATTGCTGCAAATGTAACTCTTTTGAGGACTCTGTAGGACTTTTGTATACTTTCCTGGGTTCATTTCATTAGATGAAGCTGCACTGCAAGTTTCATCAGGAGAATAACCCCTTATCTACCCTGGCCTCCTGCTGGACTGCAGAGGGACCCTGGCCTTAAGCTTCATAGAAATCCTGTTTGATTCAGAGATGCTGCGTGGCAGACATTTAATCTATTTTCGTTTTGTTTATACAAAGTTCCAGAAGGAAAAGCTCAGTTATATTATTTAGAGATTCCCACTTAAATACTATAACCGTACAGAAAACAAAGTAGCAATTTATAAAATACTAGAATAGTAATTACTCCTGGGAAGAGAGAAAGGGATGTGGAGAGAACCACAAGAAGAGTTTCAAAGCTGTTTTTGATCCTCCATATATTATGCTGGATGACGAATACACTGGTGTTTGTTTTATAGTTTTTATTGAGATTTAAATAAATATATACATAAACATATATAAAATACTCCTTTATCCATCTGATTTATATGAAAGATCAAAAAAAAAAGTGTAGTCACTAAAATCCTATTGAGGAGTGGTTTCTGAAACCCAGAGAAAGCCTGGGAGTATTGTGCTTTGAAATTGAGGGTAGAAAGAATGCCAGGGGGTGACGTTGTAATGCAATTAAAAGCTTGAATTGTATGCAGGTATTACGTAATTAAATAGAGTTAATAGGTTTTGTCTTTTGTCATGTTTTGTTAGCTATTTAATAACATTTTTCTACAAAGAAAAATGTTCCAGGAGAACAACATTAAACATAAATAATATTTCCATCCATCACATCCAAAGCAATATTTTTTCATCCTACTCATTTTTTTTGTTTCATTTCTGCTTATGAAAAAGATGAGGAAAAGAATTTGGCATAAAAAAATCAAACTTATTTTATTGCAGAATTTTGAGAAAATAACCTTCTCAAGAGCAGTTATTCTGAATTGTTGATGAAGTTCTACTGACTTAATAAGAGAGAGGTTTGCTGTTTTCTATGTTCAAATAGAGAACTTGGTTAGATGGCAATCTTATGAAGATGGAAAGTGACATTTAGTCAAAGTTATCTTCCTAAAACATAGTTCTGATTATGCTGCTCTTTTGATTAAAAGTCTTCAGTCCTTCAGTGGCTTCTCATTTGTTCAGGGAAAAGACACACAAAGCCCTTCATGACGTGACGCCTGCTTTCCTCTTCAGATCTACCTCTTGTCATTCCCATACCATCTGATACACACAGGCTCTTAAGCTCATTACTTCCCAGGAATATGCTAAGCTCTC
>RJWJ010028024.1:0-21730 GCA_004363605.1 Indri indri
TAAATTCACTTGGGGAGCAATTAATAAATACCAATGCTACGTACACTACTCCAAAGATTCAGAGAGATGAGAACTACAGCATTAGGTACACAGGAATTATCAGTTCTAACTACTTAACACCCACATGAGATTTTAAACAGGGTAAGTGTTGAGGCCATTGATTGCCTTCAGATTGTATCTGGGATTTCCTTAGGAGGATCACAGAACAGAGAACAGAAGCTCCAAAGAAGGGATTGTTTTATGTAGGCAGCATGCAAAGAGAGTAGATATCTCTCAGGATAGGCTCTGCCCAGCCAAATAGCAGAAAATCAGAAAAGAGATCCTTATTTGCCTGTCCTCAAGGCACAATTTGTTCAACTCTGGACTGCTTCAGGTTAGAAACTCTATCTTCTTTATTCTTGCATCACTAACAGCTACCAAAGAGCAGATGCTTAATAAATAATTAGTGAAAAATACATGCATTAATTAAAAAAAAACCGATGTTACAGGATGTTAATGAGGTACTCTTTCTGTCACAGTTTTGGCATGCGGTCTCTAAAACTGGGGGATGAGGGACAAAAACACAAGTAGAAATCACCCATATTTGCCAAAGTGAACTACTAGATTATCTACGTAGACTTGCAAAGGAAGAGTTTTGGAACTTTTATCCCAAAGGGCACCTCAAGAGTATCTCAGGGTTGAAGTTGAAGAGTTCAGGGAGAGAAGTTTCCTTGGAAAGAAATGCTGGTGTGCTGTGAACACATCTCTCCTCTTACTACGAAACAGGAGGTGGGCTTTCCTCACTTCAGGAATAACGATAGAGCGTCAAGAAGAAACTTAGAGAAACTGCTATGTGTCTTGGTATGACAGGAAACCAATAGAAATCTATATATGAGGAACCTCCGAGGCCAGAAGCAGTGACTAGAAATTGCTCAGGCATTAGGGTATAGACAAATGGTCAAGTTGGAAATGGCCTTTACTTCCAAAATCTATCAGGATAAAGGATACAAGAATGTCTTTTGGGAAGTAGATGTGGTGCAACTGGGGCTTCCTTAAGACGATGTGCCCAGGAGGGCTTCCTGCTAGAGGCAAAATGGCCTAAACAGAAGGAAGCAAAAAAAAAAAAAAAAAAAAAAAAAAAAAAAAAAAAAAAAAAAAAAAAAAAAAAAAACAAACAAACCATGAGATCTAGAAGTTAAGGAGGGTAGGCCAGTCTGGAGAGAGACCAGTTCTCTCATATTTAGGGAATCTCATATGAGAAATTCCCAGCTGTGAAGTGTCTCATCCAGAAACATCCTCACAGATACAACTAGAAATAATGTTTAACCAAATATCTGGATACCCCATAGCCCAGTCAAGTTGACACAAAAAATTAATCATCACAATATGCATCTCTGACCACATAGTCACTTGATGTCCCATGATCATGCACTTAGTTTCTACTAGAGCCAAGTATTATACCAGCAGCTTATTTTAGAATGATGACTAATTCTCTGATGCAGATGACATGGCCTTGCTCCAAAGCCTTAAGAATTTGTGCTACAAATATCCTTATTGTGTCTTTCTAGAGACTCCATACTATGTCCTATCAAGGTTACTTGTAGCACTATGGCATGGGCTCAAAAGGTAGTTTGAACCTATTTTAGAGCCCTCTCTTTTTGAGGGGACCTACTCAAAACTGGTAGCCTTCAAAATTATCTGAAAAATGGGTTGGAGCATTATTTCCAAGAGAGGTATGTCCTGTGTCCAAATCCAAACAAGCCTACCAAGTGCTACGTAAGATACATTGGCTTGTCTGTGTAGGAAGTGCAATATGCAATAACTTGCCTTTTACTTAGGAAGGAATGCCTGGGCATGCCCCATTTTCCTGGATCCTTAGAAACTTTATCAATATGGCAGACCCCTAAATCTTTGTAGTATTTATTTCCTATGATGTGTCACACGCGTGTCTTACCAAGGCAACCAGAGTACTTGCCATATGCTACTTTCCAGATTGAATTATGATGTCACCAATATGGTTGATCCAGTGTGATGTTATGCACAATGTCCAGCTGATCAAAGAAGTTTTAGATTTATGTTGTGACAGAGAGGAGAAGAATTAATATAGGCCTGGGGCAACAGTCTGAATGCGTACTGCTGTTCATTCAAAGGGATCCATCCTCCCAAGCAGATTGAAGAAAAGACATGCACCAGATTAATATTAATAGCTCCATGTTAAAAGGCTGTGTCAATCTATTCTAGTAAAGCTACTGCTTCTAGCACAGAAATTTCCATTGAAGCTAGCATTGGTAAAGTTTATAGTAGTTCACAGTTATCTTATTGCAAGGGCTATAATGGTGAATTAAACGAAGGTATGCTGAAAACCACCATCTCTGCATCTTTCATGTCTTAAATGGTCTTACTAATCTCTGCCATTCCATTTAGAATGTGGCCTTACTCCTAATTTACTACCTTGCCAATGGGGGGGGGGGAATTTTCAGGAGCTTCTAGGCTTTTCTCATCATCATTGCTCTTCCTCAATAGGTCAGTGAATCAATATAAAGGTTCTGCCAGCTGCTAAGTATATACTTCTTGATTATGCACTCAGGGAATGGGGAAATGATGACGGAGTGTGTCCATAAATCAGTTGCAACTGTGTGACATGGACTTGGGCCAGGACTCCATCCATCATCTTGTCTTTGTACACTCTAATGCAGAGGGGGAGAGCAGATGGTCTAAAAGTCACAAGGGAAGTAGATGCAAATCTATAGGAGAGTAAGAAGTATTAACTTGAGAGACAGCTACCTCATGTGAAGACTCTGCATGTTTTACAGGCAAGGAGAGGCTGCTGTTCTCTATCAGTGGAAAGTGGGCTATTTCTGGGAAGCCAAGAGGGTTCCCAGAGGAAAATTTGGGGCTTCAAGATTGTCAAGGGTATCTATATGAATGTCACCATTTTTGTTCTTAAAAGAAGGGTTCTACTCCTTTTAAGCCCTGACTTTGGTGTAGGAGACTTGCTGGGACTACGAATTGAGCCTTTGCAATTCTACAACTTTCCTTATCAGATCCTGGCCCTAATTTTCAGTCTGAACTACCCTCCATCTACAAGAGATGATAGGCTCTTTAAATCTTGCCTTGAAGTTCTTTTAGCTTTCATATCTTGCTCTGAAAGAATTTAGTCTGGCATTTTCTTCTTTCAGCACATCAAAACACTTCAGAGCAAACAATATAACTATATAGCCCTTACAATTAATGTTGCCGCATATAGGTATCTCTCAAATGCTAGAGAGAATGCATAAAGCAGCGCATCCCCTGCGACTGTATCCCATCCTAACTCACCATTGGTGAGAATCTTAGTGATGGTTATGCTTCAGTGGGCCAGGACTAATCACCATCTTACTAACATCCAGCAGTAGGCTCCTCATTGTCTAGTGAGTAATCCAACTACAGAATCCTATCTTGAAAATCTGCTCCTTAGAATTACTTTTGGCATAAATTGTCTTCATTTGAATGTCTGCAGAGGCAGACATTGAAAAAAGGATTCAAAAGCAAATGAAAATTGGAGGTGCAGTGAGCGCTGGTATGGGAGTGGGGAAATGATACAGAAAAGAGAACGCAGCCGAGAAAGGGTGCATGTTGTAAACAACTTCCTTCATGGAAGACTGGTGCTTAATACCATGAGCAAGAAGAGGCTAGAGGGGGAAGAGAAATTTGGGAAATGTCACCTCAGATTTATCTCAATTAAGGAACAAGGAAGCTGAGGCATTTGTATATTAATCCACTACCATCAGTCGTTGGTTGAGGCTGTCCACTCTGGCATTTCTGGCCTGGTAGCATATGAGGGAAAAGTTTTCTGGGATTTCTGGATAAAGTACCAAGCATGGAGGTACACATATTACAAGTTTGAAGTTGGTTTAAACACATTAGATTAATAAGGTCAAGGGACATACATGGGACACTGAAACATCTACTACATATGGTGAGGCTGAGAGTAAGCCCATAAAAGAAACAAGTTTTATGGAAAATAAAATAAATGTTGTTTGATATACTAAGTTTGAGGGGTACCTCTGTGATTGCTATAGTTTGGATGTTCATCTCCCCAAACCTCATGTTGAAATTTGATCCCCAATGTTAGAGGTGGGCCTAGTAGGTGTTTGGGTCATGGAGGCAGATCACTCATGAATAGATTAATCCCCTCCAGTGGGGGTTGAGTTCTAACTCTATTAGTTCCCAAAAGAGCTGGTTATTAAAAAGAGCCTGACAGCTCCCTGTCTCTCTCTTGCTTCCTCTCTGCCATGTGATCACTGGCTCCCTTTCACCTTCTACTATGAGTGGAAGCAGCCTGAGGCTTTTACCAGATGCCCAATCTTCCAGCCAGCAGAATCATGAGCCAAACACACTTTTTTATTTATAAATCACTCAGCCTCAGGTATTCCTTTATAGCAACACAAGTGGACTAAGACAAGGATATACATGGGGATATATTTAGGAGCACTTGGGCATTTGTGTTTGAACTTTAGGAGAGAAAACAAGCTCTGGAGAGAGGTGTGGAAATTCAGGAGACATTATTATAAGAGGAGTTTGAAACCACAATAGTGAAAAAGATTATCAGTTTGGAAAGGGCAGAAGATAGAACATTGAGAGATCTCTCTATTTAAGGGTAAATGAAGGAGAAGCCAGCAAAAAGAAGGAAGAAAGTTTGAAGGAAGAAAGGAAGGAAGGAAGGAAGGAAAAAATGTGGGAGACAAGTATATTGGGAGTCAGAGTAAATGAAGTGATTTAAATTCAGCAATGTCATATGAATTTTTTTGATCACGGTTGTTTCATTTTTCTGTGTTTCAGTCCACTAAAAGCAAGTTGGGATATCAATCTTTATTCTGTTTTCACTGCTATACTTAACTGAGCCCATTCTGTTATGTTATAATAAAGAGTTGTAAGTTCTTAGGGCTGCACGAGCATCATTCTTTGTTATTTTCACTACTACTCAATAATCACTTGAAAAGATTTCCTTGCTTGAGCACAGAACAGGAGAGACAACAAGTAGTTATTTATGCATCCTTATTCCCTTTGCTGTGAAATGAGTTCCTTGCTGGAAATAACTATTATGTGAAATACTGTTAATATAATGGGGAATAAGGTTTTCTTTAGGTCCACAAGGTAAGCAGAGAAAGCAAATCCACAGCCATATCCAGAATGTGTACCTATTTTAGTGATAAAAGTCACTGCCCACTCCTTGGTGGAAGTGATCCAATATAATCCTCTTACACTTTTGTTGAAAGAACAGGCAGACAGAGCTTATAGGGTTTTCTGTTTCCCAGAATTTCTTCTGTGTGAAGTATCTCTAGATGTTCAAGTAAATCCCTAAATTCATACAGTTGTATTTAATTGGAATCTCCTTTGTTACTTTAGGGCATGGCCAGAGCATCACCTTTGAAGCACGGATTGGGGTTCCTTGACATGGGAAGCAACCCAGAAAGGCTCTCCAACCTTGAGAAATTTGGAAACCTTGGATACGACAGAGCCTTGCTGAGATGGAATAATTTCTTCATTCAGCTTAAGAAGCCCTAGTGGTTCCCATTTCCCAGCAGGGAAAAGCAGAGTGATCAATTCTGAACAGCATCTCTACTGAGAGCATTTTAATCAACCAAAATGAGTACAGAGCAGCTGGCTTGACACCAAAAATTCACAGACATGTTTGCATCCAATTGGAAAACATTAAACATTAGGCACCATGCCAAGACCATTTGGTATATTAATTTCTTAGTGCAAAATAGATCTTAGAGGCAAACTCATTTTTTCTAGCCTCATCCTTCTCTAAGACCACGGAAATTCTTATCCCTTTCTTCCTACTATCTAGATCATCAGGCAAGAACTAGCTCAAATCCACATTATAATAATCAGGATAATTTTAATATTCTATGGCATTTTTGTATCCCAAACTATAGACCAACTATAGAATAGAGAGAAAGAGAGTATGGGTGGCAGGAGTCAGTATAGGTGAATCTAATTTTACCTCTTTACCATGTTCCTTCATTTTAAAGGTAATTAGAATCATTCATTTGACTTTGAGCATGCGATTAGGCTATAAAGAGATGACAACAGCAAAGCTTATATATCTAAACGAAGGTGGTCACATGGGAGAAACAATTATTCCAGGGATATTGCTATTGTTTAAACATTTTTAAAAATTCCTTCTTTGCAATGACTCTCAAGGCTATTAGGAAACTCAATCTTCACAGACCACACTCATATTTAACAATAAAGTATTTCTCAATTTATCTACTTACACCTAACTTGACTCCGAATGACTTAAGGCAATTTTAGAAATTAAAATCACCCTCAAAAGACATTTTTGCCATATATAAGGATTCTCAAAGTAATATGTCTATAAAGGATAGTCCAAATATGATTTCCAAATATATTTTGACCAGTTACAGTATCATTAGAATAAGTATTTAGCCATCTAAACAACGACTTCAAAAGAGGCAATACTCTTTTGAATACAGGAGTTCTCATATATTGTTAAAAATTTCTAATATTCATCACTTTATATTTTATCAAAATGGACAATAACTTCCTAATTTTTCCCCTCCATGTAGGGCCTTCTTGAAAACTATAGCATATTTGGTGTTGGTAATGACTGAACTCATTTGTGACAGCCTGTTTCTCAGATGTGTTCCTTTCATACCATATTCTGGTTTAGTTCCATTCAATTATGTTTATTTCCAGAGTGGGCTCCTTGAAACACTAAATCGTTAAGATAAAGCCTAAGTCCTATAATGGAATAAATTTAAGAAATGTAGCCTACCATATTCCCTCTTGGATTTTCACAATGCATATAAACACATCAGCAGCGCCCCCAGGGCTCAGTTCTACCCAGGTTCTATTTCCCAGGTGGCTTCATCAAGACTCAAGTTTTCCTCCTACAACCCTCCCCTCTCCTAGTTCTCATCTCAGTTAATAGTGACGTTATGCTTCCATTTGTTTACCTAAAATCCTTGGAGTCATCCTTGACTCCCCCCTTTCTCTTAGAACTGTATGCAATATGTTAAGAAATCTTGTTGGTTCTAATTTAAAAACAAATTTGTCTCACCTCTTTACCAACTCCACCATGATCACTTTGGTTCAGCTATCGCTATTGCTCTTTTACATTACTACACCAGCCTCCTAACTAGTTTCCCTACTTTTGCTTTGTATTTACTCTTCTCCTAAACATCCTGCTCTGGATATCTGCATGGCTCACTCCCCCACTTCCTTCAGGTTCCTCCACAATGTCATATTATCAAAGAAGCCTTCCCTGATCACCGTCCTGCGCAGTCACCCCCCATCTCACCACCCACTACCTTCACTCTTTACCCTGATTTGTCTCTCCACATGGCACTATCACTACCCAACACATCATATATCTATTTGCTTATTTATTTATTACCTGTCTCCTGCTATAATGTAAACTCTATGAAAGTAGGGTCTTTTTCTTATTGCCTTCAACTGATTTCCCAGTGTCCAGAATGGTGGCTGGCATAGGAGGTAGTCAACTTGCTGGGACTAGTAGTAGAATTAGTAAATTAGTAGAATGGATAAATATATGAAAGTTTCTAAGAAACCCTGCAGTAAAGAAATCTGTTTACTCATCATTCCAAAACATATGTATCTATAAAACCACATTTTAAAACATAATACCTAGTAACATCTTAACAAACTCACTTTGGAATCACATGGATGTAAGGTGCAATCCTGCCTTACAGGTACTTCCAGTTTAGTTCAGGAGAAATATAAACAGACAGTTCAAAGTAATGTAGCAAGTGATAAAATAGATGTATATGAAGGAAGCTATCAGAGTACAGGATAAGGCCATTTCATCTAAACTGGGGCCTCTGGGAAGGCTGCTTCCAGGAGGAAATTCCTGATTGTGCTGCTACAAAAATACGTTTCTGTGATTTTGACCATTATATAAATGTCTGGTCATTGTTAATTAATAGTATTTGCTGATATTTTATAGAGTAGGACAAGACCTCTCACCCTTGATAAAAATTCGGAAAACATAAAAAACATAATTTTGAGACCCTTTACATAAAAGCAAGGTCAAGCAGTAGACAAATGTTATTTAGCCCAATAATGCTCAGGGTGATTATTTTGGAAGGAGAAGTTTCAAAGAAATGTTAATAAGGGGTTATACTTTTCTCATTAGAGACATGACGTTTTTGTGACTAGGAAAAAAGTTGTATTTGCTTTAGTGAGGCACACTTTGCCCTTGGGTAACTCAGAAAGAAATGAACTGTGGCTGCCACTGGCGAAACTAGGACACCCAGCCTCTTCTTATTTCTCTACAGACTAGAGCACATGCCCTTGCCTGCCCCCTCTTGCCCTCATATCCAACAAAGCCTGGGTAGAAAAATCTCTCAGCATCTAGAGTCTGAGGCACCAGAATTTTCAATATGCAAGAGGAGTTCTAGGACTATGATGTCTTCCTAATGTGGAAAGTGATGGAATTTTCTAAGGGAGGTGATAGAGAAAATAGATAGTAGGCGGTGGGTACCGAATTGAGGTTGCAGGAAGAGAAAGCAAAAGTGAGATAAACAGGGATATGGAGTGAGTGATCATGGAACAACCTCCAAAGACAAAACTTGGGGGCTTCTCTCTTTCTCAGCACCACTCCCAAAGGGAATAAGTTAGTTGGATCAAAACACAACTCCTGATCCTCATGCTCTGTACTGATTAAGATATTCTAATGGATAGTTATCTTTATTCCCACCAGAAACTCCAAATTCTTCTTATTTTGGGAAACTTAATAATTGCATGAAATTTCATGGAAGTGCAATTAAAAACACAAAGAGCAACACAGGACCACCTCTCCCTACTCCCAGAAGTTAAGTCATGGTCACTGACCAGACTCAGCCAGTCAGATTCTCACACTTGGACCCTTCGGTTTTGAGCAAGAAATGCAAAGATAAAAGAACTGTAAATAAACATTATTTTAAGAAATTTTATTTTTAATTGACATACAGTAAATTTTACTCATTTTATTGTAGTGTACCTATGACCATAAACAAGATACAGAATAGTTCCTTTGACTCCCAAAACTCCTTTGTGTTATACCTTTGTAGTCAAACCCTCCCTTAAAAACCACTGACATGTTCTCTGTCTTTATAGTTTTTCTTTTCCAAAATGTTATATGAATGAAATCATGAAATATGTAGCCTTTGAGTCTGTCCTGTTTCACTTAAGATAACACATTTAAGATTCATCTATTTTGTTAGGTGTATCAGTAGTTTTATTACTGTGCCATATTTCATTGTTATTCATCTGGTAATTCGAAGACCTAGAATAATTAAAACAATTTCAGAAAAGGAGAACAAAGTTGGAAGACTTATATGATCTGACTTCAAGACTAAAGCTACAGTAGCCAAGACAGTGTGGAATTAGTAAAAAGATAGCCATGAAAATTCATGGAACTGACTAAAGAGTTCAGAAATTAACCCACATAAATACGGGAAATCAGTTTTTGACAAAAATGAAAAAGCAATTGAATGGAAAAACAATCATCTTTTTAACAAATGGTCCTAAAACTTTTGGCTATCCATATGTAAAAACATGAACTCTTTACTATACCTCATACCTTATTCTTTTAATACCTGTAGGATCTGCAATGATATCTCCTCTTTCATTCCTGATGTTGGTAATATGTGTCCTTCTTTATTTTTTTACTGGTCAATCTATTAGATATTTATCAACTCTTTGATCTTTACGAAGAACCATATTTTTGTTTCATTGATTTTATCATTTGAAATTTTGATCTCTCTTCTTAATTTCCATGTTTTCCCTTGCTTTGGATTTCATTTTTTCTAGCTTCTTAATGTGGAGGCTTTGGCTATTAATTTGAGACCTTTCTTTTTTCTTACATAAGCATTTAGTGCTATAAATTTCACTCCAAGCACTGCCTTCCCTGACAATCATAAATTTTTTATTTTTTATTATTTTTATTACTATCATTATTATTTCAATAGATTTAGGGAGCTCAAGTGTTTTTGTTACACGAATGAATTATATAATAGTGAAGTCAGGGCTTTTGGTGTACTCATCTCCAGGATAGTGTACATTATACCCAACAGGTAATTTTTGATCTCTCACTCCCCTCCCATCCTCCTCTTTTCTTAGTTTCCAATGTCCATTATCCCATATACACCCACCATATATACCATATATGCCACTTTTATGACCATATATACCCACTGTTTAACTCCCACTTACAAGTGACAACATGTGGTATTTGTTTTTCTGTTCCTGAGATATTTCACTTAGGATAATGATCTCTTCCATCCAAGTTGCTGCAAAAGACATTATTTCATTTCATTTTACAGTTGAGTTGTACTCCATGGTATATAAAAACCACATTTTCTTTATCTACTCATTGTTGATGGGCACACAGGTTGATGCCATATCTTTACAATTGTGAATTGTCCTTTGATAAACATACAAGTGCATCTGTCTTTTTGATACAATGACTTCTCTTCCTTTGGGTAGGATGCCCAGTAATGGGATTTCTGGATTGAATAGCAGATCTACTTTCAGTTCTTTGAGAAATCTCCATACTGCTTTCCATAGAGGTTGTACTAATTTACATTCCCATTAACAGTGTATAAGTGTTCCTTTTTCACTTCATCCTTGCTAACATCTTTTTTTTTTTTTTTTTTTTTTTTTTTTTTTTTTTTTTACTTATTAATAATGACTATTCTGACAGGAGTAAGGTGATATCTCATTGTGGTTTTAATTTGCATTTCCCTGATGATTAGTAATGTTGATCATTTTTTCATGTTTGTTAGCCATTTGTATGTTTTTCTTTTGAAAAACATATGTTCATGTTTCTTGCCCACTTTTTGATGGGGTTATTTGCTGTGTTCTTGATGATTTGTTTATGTTTTTTGTAGAGTCCAGATATTAGCCCTTTGTCAGATGTATAATTTGTGAATATTTTCTCTCATTTTGTAGGTTGTCTATTTACTCTGTTCGTTATTTTGCTTTTGGTGTCTTAGTCATAAATTCTTTGCCTAGGCCAACATACAGAAGAGTGTTTCCTACACTTTCTTCAAGAATTTTTGTGGTTTCAGGTCTTACATTTAAGTCTTTAGTCCATCTTGAGTTATTTTTTATATATGGTGAGAGATAGAGATCTAGCTTCATTATTCTGCTTGTGATTATCCAATTTTCCCAGCACTATGTATTGAATAGGGCATCCTTTTCCCAGTGTATGTTTTTGTCTGCTTTGTTGAAAATCAGTTAGTTCTAGCTATTAATACATGGTTTTATTTATGGGTTCTCTATTCTGTTCCACTGACATATGTGTCTACCTTTATATCAGTACCATGCTGCTTTGGTTACTACAGCTTGTAGCATAATTTGAAGTCAGGTAATGTGATACCTCCAGCTTTGTTCTTTTTGCTTAAGATTGCTTTGGCTATTCAGGCTCTTTTTTGGTTCCACGTGAAATTTAGGATTGTTTTTCTAGTTCTTTGAGAAATGATGTGGTATTTTGATGAGAATCTGCATTGAGTACTATTTTAACAATATTAATTTTTTTCAATTCATGAACATAGTACATTTTTCCATTTGTTTGTGTCATCTACAATTTCTTTCATCAGTGTTTTATAGTTCTCCTGGTAGAGATCTTTCACCTCCTTGGTTAAGTATATCCCTAGGCATTTTATTTTCTTTTGCAGCTATTGTAAATGATATTGAGTTCCAGATTTGACTCTCAGCTTGACTGTTATTAGTGTATAGAAATGCTACTGATTTGTGTACATTAATTTTGTAACCTGAGACTTTACTGAATTTATTTACCTATTCTAGGAGTCCTTCAGAGGCGTATTTAGGATTTTCTATATATAGATCACATCATTAGCAAACAGGAACACTCTGACCTTTTCTTTTCCAATTTGCATGCCCTTTATTTCTTTCTCTTGCCGGATTGCTCTGGCTAGGACTTCTACTACTATGTTGAATAGAAGTGCTGAGAGTGGGCATCTTTGTCTTGTTCCAGTTCTTAGGGGGAATGCTTTAAACTTTACACCATTCAGTATGATGTTGGCTGTGGGTCTGTCATACATGGCTTTTATTATTTTGAGGTATGTTCCTTCTATGCCTAGTTTGTTGAGGGTTTTTTATCATAAAGAGTTGCTGAATTTTATCAAATGCTTTTTCTGCATCAATTGAGATGATCACATGGTTTTTGTTTTTAATTCTGTTTATGTGGTGAATCATATTTATTGATTTGCATATGTTGAACCATTCTTGCATCCCTGAAATAAAACCCACTTGATCATGGTGTATTATCTTTTTGATTTGCTGTTGGATTCTTCCAAATATCTGATGATTTCCTAGATATCTTTCAGTTATTCGTTTTTAATATAATTTCATTATGTCCAGAGAACATACTTCATATGATTTCAATTCTTTAAATTGTTAAGGTTTGTTCTATGGTCCAAGATATCTTAGTGAATGTTCCATGTGCACTTTAAAGTAATGTGTATTTTGTGGCTATTTCCTGAAATCTCCTATAAATATTAATTATGCCAAATTGATAGTTTTGTTCATATCTTTAGATACTATATTTTTCAGTTCTAAAATTTCCATTTGTTTCTTTTATATAATTTCTACATCTCTGCTTGGAACTTCTATATTCACATCCATTTTAAGAATGTTCACCACACCTTCATGGAGCATGGTTATTATAGCTGCTTTAAGTCTTTTTCTGATCATTCCAACATCTGGGTCATCTCAATGTTGCCCTCTGTTAATTCTGTTGATTATTGTTTCCTGGGTTTTTGTGGGTTGTTGGTTTTTGCATATTGGTCATATTTTTCTGATTCTTCCATACTCTTTGAACAATGGGGCCCCCCTTCCCAGTTCTTTTAGTCAGGAAGCCCAGCCTTTTCTTGGGGTTTTAGGTGCCTGCATTATGGTTGTTGATTTGTTAGAGGTGCAAGGTCATGGCTACGGCTAGACCAGGCCATGGGTTAGTGCTAGGAGAGAAAAAACAAAAACTATAAAAGAAATGGTCATTTTTCTTCTGCCACACTCTCTGGAAATCAGGGGTCCCTATTCGTGCCCTCTGTCTGGAAAGAAATGACTCCTTCCAGAGTCTTTCTCTCAGCACTTGCTGCCCAGGTGCACATGTTAGCCTGCCCTCAGTTCAAAGCTGGGAGTCAATGGAGAAAAAACACCCTTGAAACCGTGCCCCCACAACAGGTTGTTAATCAAGTTTTTACTTTAGTCTTCCATTCTTATATCATTGTTTACTTTTCACAGTCCTCAGGTAGTTGCATTTTATTTTCTGTCTAGAGTTTTGGTTGTAATTAGTGGGAGAGATAGACTGTAGTCTCCATACTCCATCTTTAGCTAGCACAGCAATTTTAGTAATAAAAAATTCTTATCCAATCAACAAAGAGTAATTTAGTTAGCTTGCTAACACACATATATCAATGAAGAAATGAGTAATGACTTGATTACAGAATACTAATTTCCCAGGATATTTGCCTGTAGGCCAAAAAGACAACATAAATTAATTTATGCTACACTCATAAAGCAAGAAAGGTAGAAATGGGCAAACCATTAGAGAAAGTAGGTAAGAGTTTCGAAGTTCTTAGTCAACATTATAGAGTTAGCTCTCTTGTTTTTTGTTTGTTTGTTTTGCTTTGCAATAATTGATATCCTGTACCTTTTATAATGTATAAAACATTGACATACTTTTGCTGAAATAAATTGATTCTCCTATCTCTGAAGACCGTTTTGGCAGCAATAAAAAGTTCTCTCACCAAAGCAAATGGGGAAGGGTGAGGGTACACATAAAGAGAGGGAAGGAGAAGGCATTTAATACTTATCAAGACCAGTACCGGCACCTCCAAATGAGTTAAGAAAAAATGAGAGGTCCTAAATGTGCTGTTGGAAAGGGAAACAACTAGAGATTACACATTTCCATGTTTTAGGACGATAGAATTGAAGAGAGGTAAAGTGTTCTGTTCAAGGTCAACCATCTATCTTCTTATTGCTCGCGTTTCAGAATTTAGCATAGCCGGTACAGATGGGGCAGTTCATGTGGAGAAACTTTGCTTTGTGTTTTTGGAGCTCATAGATTATAAATCTTTTGCAATGTTGAGCACACAGGATAAAGAAATCAAAGATGGAAAATAGTAGGGGTAGAAGTGAAAGATAATGAATGAGCTGAAAGAGGAGAAAATATTGTGTCCTAAGAAAAAGGAGGAGGAGGAGATCCAGAAAAGCAGAAAAGATCCGTCCTTGTGGCAGTATTATTTTAAGTTCCATGGCCAACTTTACTGGGAAAAAAAATATCTTTTGCCACCCAGGAGAAAAATCACATAAAAATGACATCCATCAACAGTTGTACCCACTTAAAAGCCAATTGCCAATTAAAAAGCATTTAATTTATTTCTCTCCCAAGCAATAGCTTGAGGTCTAGACCTCTTCACCACACCTCCAAGAATTGTTAGCTAGATCCTGTTCCTGAGGGATCTTACTTTTATCTTCAGAATATGATCTTGCTCATGTAGAGAATGATGGAATTGTGCTAACGGGCACTTCGAGACCCACCCTTGTGCAGATATAGCTGAGTTCTCTGTCCCAAGTTCAGTTTCTTAATTTGGATAACACAATGCCAACCTTAAGAACTGAATCTTTCTTTAATCCAGAACTCTGCAGACAGAGAATGAATAAGAGTAAATTGATAGACTATTTCATGTTAAGAAGTTATTGATCAAAATGCTTTAATATATCTCCTTTCCCAAGGTAGTTGAGTTTTAACAGAGAACTCAAGATGATATGATCCTTTAATACCCAGGAATAAACTATGAGTGGTTGAAATTTAAGCATACTGTGTATCATCTGGGATATAGGTTCATGTCCAGCTATAGAAAAGGCCAAAGGAACAATAGCTTACACGAGATACAAGTTTGTTTCTTTGTCACACAACTGACTCGGGTAGGCAGCCTAGGCTGATAGAATTGCTCCACAGTGCCAGAGACCCCAGTCACTTCTGCCTCATGACTCCACCATTCTCAGCAAACAGTTTCTATCTCATGATCCAAAATGGCCACTCCAGTGCTGGCCATCACCTTGCACACAGGGGAGAGGAGAAGGGGAGATCACATTTCTTTCCTTTCTTTTCTTTCCCCTGTCTATTGGGGGGGGGGGAGTTCTCCCAATACACCAAGCAAGCAATCAATTCTACAGCAGACACCAGCTAGATGTCCTCCAATTCAACTCAATTCTGACACTATCTACCTGGAGATCGCCTCCAAAATGACAGGTTGAGGCTCGGTCACACAAGACCGCCCCCTCTGTCCCACCAGTTGCAAATCTGGGCCTCTGGAACATCTTACTCATTGGCTTTAAGTTGGGGCTCCCATGACCACCTCTCTTTGGGTTTGCTTAATTTGCTAGAGTGGCTCACAGAACTCAGGGAAACACTTACTTATGTTTACTGGTTTATTATAATACAAAGGATATTTTAAAGGATACAAATAAACAGCCAGATGAAAAGATAAACAGGGTGAGGTCAGGAAGCATCCTGAGTGCAGAAGCTTCTGTCCTGGTGGAGCTGGGGTGGCACCCTCCCTGGCATGTGGAAGAGTCCTTGTTCACCTTTCTGTCGGCCTTCACGTGTGCAGCTACCCAAACCCTGTCCTCTTGGGCATTTTATGGAGACTTCCTTGGATAGCCATGATTGACAACCATGTCAAAATGTGATTGAACAAAAAGGGTATGATTTAATACTAATAGACTGAGTGGGGAAACTGAGCAAGGCCTGTCTGTTTAGATTCCTTTTTGCCTCTCTGTGCAGCATACCTTCCTCCAGGGCCCCTTCTGAAATAAGAGTCTTATGACCTATAACCAGACAAGGTAGGTTAGAGAATTGCTTTATGGCCATCTCTAAGACAGAAAGGGGAGAGAAAGGAGCAAGTAAAAGGAGAAGGTCCCGGAGAGTGATTCCGTTTCCTGAGGACTGCTCCTGAGGCCTAAAGCACCCAATATTATAACAAAAGACTGTAAAAGGGGATATGGGAGTTATGAGCCAGGAACTGTATATCATATATCATATATATCTATCTCATATATTTATCTATATCTCATGTATATTTATATCTCATATATATACACACACATATAAAATCATAAACATAATCATAATATCATAGGCATTTTCAGCTGGACAGCCACACATCTACCTTATTTTTATTTTTTTTATTTTTTTATTTTTTTTTCTTTTTCTTTTTCTCCTTTCTAAGGGCACGATCCTGAACATGTACCTTAAATTTCTATTACTAGAATTAAAAAAGAGAATAGCTATAAGGAATAAAACTGGCAGACTCTGCCACAGTAATTTTGATAAGGGTTTTTTTTTTTAACATCTTGTAAGCAAAAGCAACATCTTTTTTCCTCAAATATACCTAGTGGGTATTCCATAACAAGATCTGTTGAACAGCAAGGCACTGGGCTTTATGTTATGATACAGATATCAGCTATAAAATAGGCTTAAAATAACACATTTTAAAGCCAATATCTGTTTTAAAAGTTGTGGAGAAAATTGAGCTTCTGATTAAGAATTCTATCTTAAACCATGAAATGGCAATATTCTTAGGTTATTAAAGGAGCAACCAATTTTTGTTTATTTGGATTTAGTGAGAATAAATAATGATGCAAGAAGATATGAGCTCCTTTTTTTCCTTCATGTTTGAAGGTGTTGAGGCTGGCATTGGGCGCACTGGAGAGGATGTCTGGGCTCAGAGAAGCTGGAAGCTTTATTTACAGAGTCATCATTCATAAAGAAGTTTGTATAATGTCTGAAATTCCAAGAAAAAGCCATGAGGTCTTCAGTTTATTGTAAATTTGGTGGCTAATATCCTAGGTAAACCTGCTGAAAAATAAATAATTTCCCTTAATTTACCAAAGAAATAAATTAAGTTTACACATGGGTAGATAACCTTATGGTATAAAAAGCTTTAAGGTCTTAGGAAGGTGATGAAGCAAACATAAAACTACATTATGAAAAAGATATTCTTATGACCCGATGGTGATCTACTACATTTTAAAGGCAACCAAAGATTAAGAATCTCTTGCACTTTAAGTCTGACCATTCACCTTCCAATCTTGTTTTCTCATCATGAAATAGTGCTGTATCTACTATTAGGATTATTTGCCCTTTCCCCTAATTCTATTTTATTGATTTGGTACAAGACAACTCTAATAGGCAAGAGGGCAGTCACACTTCAGAGGAAGAAACACATCCATTAAGAAATAAATCAAGTGTGACACAGACTCCTGTCTACAGGATATTAGAATCTTGGTGAATTGTGCTTGGCCTGTAAATTTTGTCGTGAACCAAGAGAACCATTAACCAGTGGGAAACAATTTTAGTTCTGTTAAAGCAAAGGTATCTCAGATTTTAAGAAAATCGAAACCTCCAGGCACAAGTGAGTGAAAGCACTGATTATCGCTTCCATTTTGTTTGTTAAATAAACATTTATGGAATGCCTCTTGCTTACTAATCATACTGCTGGTACTTGGGATTACACAGATAAAAACCAGAATTTCTCTCTTCAGGGAGTTTTTACAATCTTGAGGTGGAGACGCTCTTGCACTGGTAATTCCAGCATGGAATGATAGTTGCAGAGATAAGTTAGGGTCACGGGACAATGGGAGGAGAGTTTGGGTGCGAACTAAAGGCAGGAACAAGGGAAGCATTGCTGGAAGACATGGAGCTCAAATGACTTGAACTAACCAACGAAGAAAGCCAGGTGAAGAAGGGGAGGAAAGACGTTCTAGGTAGAAGGAACAGGGGAGTGAAGGCGCAGGGACCCAAATGAACATTGTCCAGGCTGTGTGGGATTGCCAGGCAGACCGCAGGGTTGGAAGGACAGATGTGGGAGCCAAGCGCATTTTAAGCAGTGTGATGCTGCTGGCTTCTCGTTTTACCTGACCTGACTAATATTATTTGTGCAATTATATGGAGAGATGGAGGATGGGAAGTGTGACTGTGTGGTGAGGTTGAGGAAAGGCAAAATCTTAATATTTCCCAATTGGAAGTCAATAGATAATGTCTGCTGTGGACCAAATTGTGTCTCCCCCTACCCCAAATTCATATGTTGAAGCCCTAATCCTGTGATGGTATTTGGAGGTGAGGCCTCTGGGAGGTAACTAGGTTTAGATTAGGTCATGAGGATGGGGCCTTGGTCTGATAACATTAGTGTCCTTATAAGAACACACATCAAGAGGGCTTGCTCTTTCTCTTTCTCTCTCCCTCTCTCCTGCCATTTGAGGACACAGCAAGAAAGTGGCCATCTGCAAGCCAGGAAGAGGACCCTCACCAGGAACAGAACTGTCTGGCACCTGGATCTGGAATTTCCAGCCTCCAAAACTGTGAGAAATAAACATTGTTGCTTAAACTACCCAATCTATGGTATTTTCTTATAGCAGCCTGAGCAGACTAATATACATCAAAAGCTGAAAAACTGGGAGATAGCAGTACAAGCATGTGATCTGGAGATATGGCAGTAAATACCAAAGGGATTAGTTAAAGGGTTGAACTTGAATCCTCTGAGGAACAGGAAATGATGATGGTGGTGCTTGAAACCAACCTTATAGAATGATTTCACTCTTTAAACTATATGCATGCCCATGAATATTGGTCAAAATTTTTTAAAACCAAGAGAGAAGGGAGAGAGAGAGAGATAAGAAATGGAAAGGCGTAGCATAGTGCCATTCTCAATAATTATTGGTAGATGGGTAATAAAACTTCTTGAACTAATTAATTAATCAAGAAATGAATGTTGCATAAATATTTTGAAATTAGGTAAAACCCACCCACTTCTCTCAGAAGCCCATTTTCTAAGCGGTTGCCTTAAGAACTTGTTTATGCCCTTCTCTGAAGTTAACTCAGTTCTGCTAGATACAGGCCTGTAGTGTCCAAGGCCTGGCTGGTGAGTTCAAGACTAGACGTGGGCTGGGCCGGGGTACATGCCGTATCAGGTGCTGGCCCTGGCAATGGTGGTGAAGGGCCCACTGGAAGCACGTTTTTATACTTTGTGCTCTGGAGCACTTCCCAGCTTTCCTTTTTAAATGATGTTCTAGTGACAAATGATATTGAAAGGTATAACATATTCCCCTGCCTGTCCCTGGGGTTATGAACCGTTTCATCACTGTTGTTATAATTCCATCTTTTACTACCCCAAATCAAGAAAGGGAGTGAGTACTGTTAAGCTTACACTAGGGAACTCACAGAATCCACTATAATTTACAATAAAAGAATAAATCTATTATAAACTTTGGTCCTCAAGCTATTGTTAGAAGTAAGTTATTTTTTGGTAAAAATGTTATTGAAATATAAAACACATATATAAAAGGATACCAGTCATAAGTGTACACACTGTTGAATTATCACAAACTAAAAATATCTGTGTAACCAGCACCCAAGATCAAAGCACAGAACATTACAGCACCCACTGCCGGGCTGCACCTGCTTCTAACCACTACCTCTGTCAACAACATCACTGTCCTGAGCTCTGATTCCATAGAGCGTGGTTTTTCCTGTTTTTTGGACTTTATATAAATGAAATCATATTGTATGTATTCTTTGATGTTTAGCTCTTTTAGCTCAACATTTAATTTGTGAGTTTCATCCATATTTTTCCATGTAGTTGTATTTGTTCAATCCCATTGCTATAATGTATTCTATTTTATGATTAAGTCTTAATTTATTTATCCATTCTCCCTCTGATGGGCATTTGGATTGTTTCCAATTTATCAATATTATGAATGGCACTGCTATGAACATTCTTGTGCATGTCTTTTGGTAAACACATGTGTGCATTTCTGTTGAGCATATACAGGCAGTTCTCTCTTGCATTTGTGCAATACGCACAAATTTCAGTTACCAGAGGGTAGTTAAATGACACCAGTCCCCTAACAGCACAGTTCAAATTTCAGTTACCACTGTACGTGAACAGTGAGCAAGTGCATAAAGCACAAACTTTGCCACAAGCCCTTCAGTCCATAAATCATTATGTAAATAACAGATGGGCATCATGCTTACAGACCAATCACTTCTCTTCTTTTAAAGTCCTGACTACTGCACATCTGTTATTCAGTTCACACACAGACAGCAAAGCCTATAGTTGTGTTGCTTCCTTGTCTCCTGGTGATAAATCCATATGACGTCTTATAAAAATGGATAATTGAAAGAGAGAATTGGCCAACGAAGACGAAAGCACAAAAAAAAAAAAAAATAAAAATGATGATGCTAGAGGTGAAATTCAAATTGAACATAAACACAGTTATAAAAGAAATACAGTCAGCCATGGGAATGTTGACACTGCCACTGTTTATGCAGCCAAGGAACTTGGTGAGGGCAAACTTCCTGACATAAATGATGAAAGTGATTGTGATGAAAAGGATGAAGATGTTGAAGAGAAAGTGATGCTGGGAAAAAGATCTCGCATTAAATGAACTCTGAAATATTTCACAACATTGAAAGCACAAAGGAGAAAATGTCGAAAGCTGATCCAAACTTAGAAAAGAGTATGCCAATTCACTAAGACACAGAAAAGATGCTCACTCCATATGGTATATGAGAAGAAGGTAATTATTATTCAAGCTACATTTGACAAAGTTTTTACAAGGAAATGAAACACTTTAATTCTCAATGTTTCTAATGTCTTAAATTACTAAATACATGTTAGTGTTATTACTGTTTTCATTTCCACATATAAATGTGACAGGAAGAAAGATTTTAATGTTTAAAAAAATGTTTAGAGATCACCAAACAGTCACAATTTTCTCATTGACTAGTAAGATGGTTTTGCAGTTTCAGCTTGTATGGTCATTTTTATGTCCCACGCTCCTGTGCAAAGCAAGGAGTCCCTGTCTTGAGGAGTGCAATTGCTAGGTTAAGGAAACAAACATTTGACACATCGCTCAACTGGCAATCAATTCCTCTCATAAAACCCTGTCCTGTGGGATAGCCTTAAAGACTATGCTCCAATGAGGATCAATAGAAGTGTAAGTCAACTTTAATCCTCGTAAGTTAGTAAAGGTAAAGCAAAATGGAGAGTGAATAATCATTAGACACTGGCTCAAGGATATCTCAGTATCAGTGAGTCCTTCTCTCTGTTCATAACATATGATGATTGCCTTTAGCCATGTAAACCCAAGATTTGTCAAAATAATGCATCCTTTAGCTTTGCCTCATACCATATGTCATTGCCCACGAACTTCTGCCTCATCAGGCCTTTTATATAAAACTTGGCTATACTTTAGTAGTAGGAGCTGAACCAAAAACAGTGACTATTTATGGATGAACTTTTAAATACTATTAATAGTTGGTGGTTAATTTCAAAATTTAAAAATAAAATATTAGATGAAGTAAACTGAATACAACCAAAGTCTCTACTCAAAGTATTTTCCAGAATTTTTGCAGCCCAAGATGATAGTGGGCTTGTAAAATCATAGATCTAAGGGTGATTAAAAACAAACAAAAGGCCGGGCACAGTGGCTCATGCCTGTAATCCTAGCACTCTGGGAGGCCGAGGCGGGCGGATTGTTTGAGCTCAGGAGTTCCAGACCAGCCTGAGCAAGAGCGAGACCCCGTCTCTACTAAAATTAGAAAGAAATTAATCGGCCAACTAAAAATATATAGAAAAAAAAATTAGCCGGGCATGGTGATGCATGCCTGTAGTCCTAGCTACTCAGGAGGCTGAGGCAGAAGGAT
>RJWJ010028025.1:0-21711 GCA_004363605.1 Indri indri
TGTTTTGATATACATATCCATTGTGAAATGATCACCACAAACTAATTAACATGTCTGTCCCCTCGTATAGTTACCGTGTGTGTGTGTGTGTGTCTTGAAAACACTTAAGATCTACCCTCTCAGCAAATTTCAAGTACACAGTACAGTCTGTTAACTATAGTCACCATTAGACCTCCAATATTTATTCACCTTGCATTGCTGAAAGTTTGTACCCTTTGACTGACAACATCTTCCCATTTTCCTGACCCGCAACCCTGGCGACCACCTACTTCCTGATTCTACAAGTTTGACTATTTTAGATTCTATACACAATTGAGATTATACAGTATTTGTCTTTCTGTGTCTGGCTTATTTCACTTGGCATAATGCCCTCCAGGTTCATCCATGTTGTTGCAAACGGCAAGATTTCCTTCCTTTTCAAGGTTAACTCAGGTTTTTAACACAGTAGCGCTGGGATGAACCAAGAGGTCTCGGTAAACAGCCTTAGTGTGTCAGAAATAACTCCATCCAAGCTGGAAATTTTATTCTTTGCCTAGATGTATAGATATTGGCCTTCATCTTTCTTGTTCAAGCATCCTGAATGAACTGGCTCCTATGTAAAGAGAATGCTGTTCTCGTTACATGTGTCTATGCTGGGAAATTTCCATATTCAAAAACTAAAAGAAATGAAAGAAACAGCAGCTAACAAGAGGGACATGGCTTCCCAGAAGGAGCTACCTTCTCATCCCACAGGAATCCCGCAACAGCAGAGATCCAATGCCCGCTCTGAGCTCATTTATACTCCTGGTTGCCTCTTCATAAAAGTCAAAGCGGTCAGAAGCTGAGAGTGTGTGGATAGCACTGTTGATTTTTCCTTCCTTGGAGGGGCCAGGCTGCCAAATTGTAAGGCTACAGAACAGTCCAAATGGCCTGGCCGGGGTCCCCCCACCCCCACACAACTCTTCGCCATCCTGTCTCCCACCACCGTTGCTCGCAAGACCCCCCATTTCTCTCTCCTCTGCTGTGGGCCTTCCAGACCTGGGAAGCCACCACAGCCCAGCGGTCGGTTTCTGCTGTTCTTATTTTTAGGCCTGATGCCGTTCCCAAAAAGAAAATAAAAGCAAATAAAATTCGGACGGCTGCAGTTGATCTCCAGGCATTTCGGAACGTTGCTACAGCAACCAACAGGAGCTTGATAGTCAGTGTCTTTCCTTCCTTCCCGCATCCTCCTCCTCCTCATTGCTCAGGCCAGAGACCAGGATCATTCTGATGGCATCAGCACCATCTCCTGTCGTGGGGCTTCTGCCCAAAGCCTTGGAGCAGGGAGCTGCCCAGGGGCTGGCGCCAGGCAGCCAGCTCTGTGTGCCCAGCCCGTCTCCCTCAGTCCGTCTGGGTTCAAAGATGACAGATAAAGAGAGATCGAGCAAGGAACTGATCCCTGTTACACACTTGAAAACACAAGGAGAAGAAAAGGAAAGTGACCTACAAAATTTTTAAGAAGAAAGTTTTGTAACCTGGACTTTTCCTACTTCCCTCCGGAGGTGTTAGGAGACTCCTCAGCAGCCCTTGCAGTGAAATCTGAGAAATTTGGTTTTGGTGGCCCCGTCCCCTTCCCCTCTAGGCTCCTCAGAGACCTGAAACACCCAACCCACTCCATCCCACCAGGGACCCATCCTCCTGCTCAGTCTGTGCTATCATTTTGTTTCCCTATTAAGGATCCTGGGAAGAACTGAGTTAAAATACGCACGTTGAGCTATGGGTGACAAACAGTAACATATGTGTTGGGGATGGGAAGACTTAAGTTCCATTCAGTTCAGCTCTGGGTCCTGGCCCCCGGTCCCGCATGCAGCCTATGGGCTATTAACAATACCAATAATGAGAACTGGGCGCATAAGATCCAGCACCTGTGGGTTCGAGCAGGGGTCGCACAAAGGCACAGTCAAAACACACACATGTGGGTGCGAGAGGGTTAAATGGCAAAATCCTCGGCGGCTACTGGTGTGCATGGTTGATGGTGCAACAAAGGGAATAACTATTTGGGAAATGACTTCTAGGAACCAGGTAGCAAGTTCAGAGCTGTTCTATTTCCACCTGAAGCAGAGCAGTCCATAAAAACCCCTCACGCGCCAGCAGCTCAGAGAGAGGACGTTGTATGTAGCAGGCAGCTGCTGCGGCCATTCACTGCTGAATGTATTCTGAGGGAAAGGCTCCTCGGTGGCCTGGATCTTTGCAGCAAAAAATAGCCACAGAAGTAGCTGGGCCTGCAGAAATGCAGTTGATGAAAAAAAAAAAACACACACACACACACACAGCAGTGGGGACCCAGTGGCAGCCGGTGCTGGCTCACAACCAAGTTGTTATCAGCCCTCTCAATCAGCCTCAGGTCCCTGTAGTCCAGGGTTAATCCTTCGCCCTGCGTGTTTTGTCCTCCTGCCTGCCCCCAAGCCCTCCCCCACCCCTTTGACACTAAGACCTTTGGAAATAAAACCAGGGAGACCTGCTGGCTATTTCCACTTTCAGTTCTTCCGCACCTTTGGAGATCAGAGCCCAAGCACTGGCTACAGATGGACAAAGGAGGGAAAAGAAACTAGGTCACCCTGTGGAATACCCTTCCACGCGCCAGGAAGCCTGGGTCCTCCCCCGTGTTCTGCCACTAATCACACCCCAGGCCTGGGTCAACCCCTTCCTTCTCTAATTTCTGGGTTTGCCAGCTGATACCCCACAGGGGCAGAGGACTGAGAGAGAGTTCACAGTTCCTTCCCAAATACATGTGTCCTTAAGGCCAGGAATTATGCGGTTTGGGAAGCAATGCAAATTTCAGCATGCTTAATGACAAAAGGTAACATTTATTGAATAGTTCTAAGTATTCTAAGTATAAATAGTTATAACTGCTCCAAATATATGCATTGCTCAGTTAATCCTCACAGCATCTTGTAAGGGAGGCACTATTTTTGTTCTCAGTTTACGAAGAAGGAAGTTGAGACACAGAGAGGGTGAGTAACTTGCCCAAGGTCACGCAGCTTGGAATTGGCGGAGTCACAACTCAAATTCAGGCAGTGCAGGTGCAGGGCTCCTCGCTCCCCACCACAGGCCTCTGCCCTGTCCAGAGACATACTCCAGGCACAGTGGCAGGGCGACAATAACGCAGAGGTCAGCCCGTGCCTTCCTTCCCAGCCTTACCCGCTGCCCACTCCTCAGGTCCCTCGGTGGCTACAGAGCAAAGGACCAGGGCTGCGGCCCAGCCGGGCACGTGGGCACAGACATGCTGGTTGTGAAACTGATAAAATACTTCCAAGCTGGCTAATGAAAAGCCACTGCGCCAATCCACCCTCCTCCTGGCCTGGCTGCCCAACCCCCTCCCTGAGAAGGGCTCCCCCAACTCCCCCACTCCAGATCCAGCCTTTAAAGGGTGACCCCCAGCCCAGCGAGGGGCCTCCAAGAAGTGCCTGCAGGGCCCAGAGAAGCTGCTGCAGTTCGTTCTGTCAGCCCTGCACCCGGCCTGCTGCTCTTCCCAAGTCAGGTGTCGGGGGTGACAAAGGAGACTGGAGCACCCAGTGGCCTCCCAAGTGCCCAGCTGAACCTTCTTCCCTGCCCTGGCCAGCTCTGGCCTCTGGTTCCTGGTTTTCCCAGCCGGGATGGTCAGCTGTGCTCCTGGGTGGCATGGGCCCTGCCAGCACTTCCCTTGGAGCTGGACCCAATTCCTATTGCCCACGCGTGGACGCGTGTCCCAGTCTGCCACTGGCACCTCCAGCTGGCAGCCACAGCACTCACACCTTTTTCCTTCCTCTCCCTCTCATAATCAGCCTCTCAGAGTTGTCCCAAGTTTGAGGCTTGGTGGCTTGGCTGCCAGGTCCCCCTCTGGAAGGGGGTTGGGCCCCCCTGTGGCCCTTGGCTAGTGCCCTCCAGCCATCAATATGAGCTGTCCCACTCCCCACTCCCTGCTAGAAGCTCTTTTCCACCATTTAAATCCAATTCAGCATTATTGGGAACCTATTGTATGCCAGGCCTTAGCGTTACCTGACCTAGTTGAGAAAATTGCCCTGTGCTCAGCTGACGGTAATAACAACCGTTTAGGTATAATAACTGTGTGGTCAGATACTGTCCCTAAGTGCTTTGTATTTGTTGACTTAATCCTCATAGTAAACCCATGAGATAAGAATAATTACCATTTTCGTTTTACTGAGGAGGCCTCTGAGGCACAGAGAGGTTAAGAAATTCCCCGAGGTCACACAGCAAGTCAAGGAAGTGTCTGGATTCAAATCCAGGATCTGTGCCTGCAAGTGCCACGCTATGGCTGACACCTGCAGCACGAAGGGACGAGTGCCAGGACAGGAAAGACCTAAAGTTCTCCTTAGCCGCTTAGACATAGTCCAAACGGGCATATTCAGGAAAATGTTTACGACTGATTGGTTTATCCCAAGACGTCCCACATCTCGGGGACAGCTTCGGGGCAAATGAAATTGGCCAGCTGCTGAGGGAGGGGCCAAGATTTTCAGGGAGAATGTTCCCTTTGTTCCTTTCTTAGCTACTGGGGGCCCTCCACGGGAGGAGGGGAAGGAGCGGAGCCCCCTGGCCACCCCGCCAGCAAGCCCAGCCCCGCGCAGAAGCTTCCTTCTCTCCAGCAAGTGCGCGTGCAGAGCCCAGATTTTCCAGGGGAGAACAAATACCCTCGTTCTCAGTCCCCAGGAGAGAAGATGCCACACGGGACGGGAGCCCCCGCCGTGCAGCGCCCCCTACTGGGGACCTGCCATTGGGAAGACAACGCGCGGACGTTTTTCCCCCAGCCAGAGCCCACTGTCCTCAGATAATCGGCTGCATGGCGCCACCTGCTGGACACACGGAAAGTCTCCTCTGCGGCCGCGGCGCCTGCGACCCCCGCTTCCTGTCTGTGTCCACTGCCCCTGGTCCCCTGCCGGCTCCTCCACCCCAACCCTGGCTGGGGGAAGAGGAGCTCTTCGCCTGCTACGGAAAGCCTGTGCCGTGGGCACTGGTCTCCGCTCCTGATCTCTCACAGGCTCTGTCAGCAGCAGCATTGTTCATTTATTTACCTGCACTGCGTTTCCTGTTTCTGACTGCCAGGGCTCTGGCCCCCTGCCGGGCCACCCTCACGCCACTGCTTGGTTAGGGGTGCTAAGTCTTTGAACTCGGGCCTCATTTTCCTCCTCTGGAGAGCGATGCAGGCTGTTAGGAAGCCGACAATGCGCCTGTGCAGGCCGTCGGGGAGGCCTGCCTCGAGGAGCCAGGGGCTGCGCTGCACATACCCTCAGGCCCTTGGGTATTACTAGAACATACCACTTCCTCTGTAAACTGTGGGCAAAACAGAGCCGTTTGGGGATGAGGACCCAGGGCACTTCCGTAACCCTCCTACCTATGGGATTCTCAGGGTGCAAGACTCGAATCAAAGCCCCAGCAAAATGATAAATTACTACATGACATTAACTCTCATAGCCTTAACTGAAACTCCAAGGTCTATTCTATTTCGCTTAATAAACGTTATTTTTCTTCCTTTTCTCTTTTGCTCTTTGTTCCCTGTGAGCCTTTTCTTTCCCATCTGTTACTGGCTGAATTGTGCTCCCCCCAAAAAAATTCATGTGTTTCATATGTTTTGACCCCCAAGTACATCAGAGTGTGACTATGTTTGGTGACGAACTCTTTAAAGAGGTAATTAAATTAAAATGAGGCCATTACAATGGACCCTGAGCCAATCTGACTGGTGTCCTTATGAAAAGAGGAGATTCCAACACACAGACGACCATGTGAGGACGCAGCAAGAGGGCAGCCCTCTGCAAGCCAAGGAGAGAGGCCTCAAGAAAAACCAAACCTTATAAATTTCTGTTGTTTAATCCACCTAGTCTGTGGCATTTTGTGATGGCAGCTCTAGCACAATAAAGGCAGTTGCTGCTCAATGAAACGAGACTTTAGTTACGTGGAGGTCAGACAGGAGGCAAGACTCGGGCTGGATGTGGATTTGCACTCAGAGCAGGGCAGAGCCTGGCAGGAACAGACACACCAGGCTTCTTGCCACAGTTCCAGGCACAGAGCAAGGCATCGGACCCAGTGGAATCGCAGCATCCGCAGGCAGGTCAGTCTAGCAGGACCTGCCTAAGGCCCCTGCGCAATCCCTTCCTGGATTTCTGCTTCTCCCCTTCCTTCCTTCCTAGAGGGTCACCAACTCCCCCTGCAGAGAAAACAAGCCGTAAACCACCTTGCAGGGGTCACAGAAGAGCAGGGTCAAGTCTCTGCCGGGATCTAAAGAGAGGCTGGAGTTTATGACTGTGTGAGATGTTTACAACAGAAACATTTGTTTCTCAAACTGCTCTGGGGTTGCCGAAGTGAATTTCCTCTAAAGCTGAAAAGTGCCCATCCATCTGCTTGATGGCAGCTTCTCCGGAGGCAAAGAAAGCGGAGACTGGGCAGCTGGAGTGGGCTCTGGGCGGGGGAGGGAGGGTGACAAATCAAGCCACAGCTGGGGCGGGTGCCGCCATGACCCTGCACAGGTGAAGTGGCCGTGTTTCCAAACCAAAATATAGTAAACAAAAGAGAAGGAAAAAAGAGAAGAAAAAGAGGGGACAAGTTAGTTCTGAAATGTGAATTTACTTATATGAAAAACTTTCCAAAGATTTACAAAAGCAATCATACTTATACATTCAAAACATTTTATATTAAAAAATAGTATCATTTCATTAAAACATACCAAAATCATTCAAAAATACATATTTAAATCAAGAGCTCCTGGTCTCAGCTTGAGCCTTGACTGGATCCAGACCTGTTCTGAAAGGATGGTGAACAGAGGAACAGGGGCCCCAGCTGGGCGAACGGGGACTGGGCAGAGACAGTGACCTGGGAGGAGTGACCACACAGGCAGGGAGGAACCTGCCCTCAGGCCAGTCCTGGGAACTTCCCATTCCTAAAGGGAACAAAAATCAAATCAGATGAGCAGCCTTTCCCTTAAAAACGCTGAAGACTCTTGGTAGGCTGGCCTACTCTGTCCCTAGGGTAGGTTAGACCCAAAGCACTAATGGATTTGTCGTCTGTGGACTTCCTTTCCCTTCTCGCAGGTACCCCAGGGCACCCCAAGCTGAAACAAAGACTCCAAGAGAAAGATACTGGCCTGGGTAAAAGACGGAGGTTCTGCAGGGTGTTTTTACCAAAGCAGGTGCTTTTATTTTGCTCCCCCGACGTTCCTAGGACTAAGGCTGGGGGGAAAGAAGGGAGTGGGTGATGGTGGCGGAGAGAGAGAGGGAAGTGAGGAGGGAGCGAAGTCCTTGCAGTGGGAAGGAGAAGAAAGACCAGCAAGCAAAGGATCGGGGTGCCAATGGAAAGGGCCCAGGCACAAGCCGTCCTGGAGGGCCACTTCGTTACCAACCCGTCCCACAGACAACAGCCGCAGATCCCTGTAAACTCCTATGAACCAATGGTGGGGACGTGGACACCATTGGCGGGGATAGGAGCATGAAGAGAAAACCTGGTCCCTGACCAACCAATGTGGAATGTCCCTACGATCCAGGGCAAGAATGGGCCCAGCCCCACGGTTACAGTGCCACATAAGCTTGGCAGCCCAAAGCACAGCAGAGCATCCAACCCGTCTAGCCACAGTGCACTGCAGTGCTGGCTGCCTCTGAGGTCCTTGGGCACTAAGTGTGCTATCTGGCAGAAGCCTGCAGCCCCCAGGAGGAGATGCTGGTCAGACTGAGCTGGAAAAAGCAGAGAAGCAGGAGGCTCTGGCAGAGGCAGCCACACAGCAGAAAAAGACCTGAAGCAGAGCTGCTTGTGAGCAGTTGGGAGGGACACCTTGGACCTCCTGGGACTGCCTGGAGGGAGGCCCGGGCCCTGCGTGAGCAGTGCAGATGGCTCCTGGCAGTGTAACCCCACTTGTGCCTCCAAACAGACTGGTGAGGACTGAGCACCCCAGGAATCAAGCTGGTCCAAGACATGGTTGAAAATGCAGCTTCCCATTTGGGAAAACCCATCTGCCATCGCTGTGACAGATCTGACAGTAGGGGGAACAATGACAGGCACATCATGAACTATGCAAATGAAAAAGTAATATGCAATTTTTAATTCCAGGAAGAGGAAAAGGTGCACAAGAAAGAAAATGCAATCATAGCACCGACTTGACCTGCAGTGAATGGTGTTCTTAATTAAATCGAGAGGGCCTGGGAGGATGAGGAGACGAAGGGGGGGAGGAGGGCGGGAGGTAGGAGAGCTGAGTCCACACCCACTGACGAGAAGTCAGCAGATAATTGCCGGAAACTAGGAAGCGGAGAAGCAGTGGCCAAAACTTGTAATTCAGGAAAATAAAGATAAATGGTAGAAGAAACAGCTGAAGACTTGAGAGAGCAGCACCGGGTGGGGTGGGGACGAGGGCGGTGGGGGCCTGCCGGGGCTTCCTGCAGCCCCCGGGAGGTCTTGGACCTGGGAACTCCCCGCTCCGGGTCTCAGTTTCCCCATTTGTATTATGATGGTGCTGTCTAAGTAACACCTAGAGGCTGTCCCGCTCTGCAGTTGTGGGGTCCCAGGCATGTGGGCTTATGTGCACTGTGGGTACTAAGCGTGAGAATAAATACGTCCTTCATGGTCATAGTAACCAGATTGTCACATGGAACCTGGCCAGGCCAGCCCCGGCACACATCTCAGAGTGGTGCTCAGACCCCAACAGGCACGCGGTTAACCCAGAGCAGCCTGGGCCCTTCCCTCATTCGGCCAAAGGAAACTCTCCCTGCCTCCCTCAATCCCGCTGCTCCCACGCTGATGGCCTGGCCACAGGAAGGCAACTCTGAAAGGGTGTCCTGTTCTCATTGGAGCCATGCTGCTCCTTACTGCAGGTGCTGACAGTCGTCCCAGCAAGAGGCAGCTTCATCCCCCAGCCCCCATCTCACGATGACACTCCATCTGGTGAGCAGGACATAAATATACAAGCATGAATGAACGGGTGAGCAAATGCATGAAATCAGACCTAATGAGCGCTCTGTGCATGAGTGTCTTTCCTGTACGCCAGAACTGAAGAACTACAGGCAAGGAAGAGGTAGATACCAAGCAAGTGGAAACCGAGGTGCACCTTCCACTCAGAGACAATGAGGACAGGATGGTGACAGAGACCTTGAATTCCTCATAAAAGCTTCTTCTCAAGGCAAGACTGTTGTGGGAAATGAGGAAAGAGTCCCCTGTGGAAAGCAACTTGAGTTACCGTCAGGACATCTTCCGGGTCAACTTGAGTTACCGTCAGGACATCTTCCAGGTCAAGTACCCGGCAAGGCCACATGTCACCATGTGGCCAATGGCCCTTTCGGTTGCATGCTTGTAAGGCAGGTCCGAGGGGAAATGCTCCTAGAGAGGCTGCTTATCTTCAAGACTGAAGTTCCCAGGAAGAAAGAGAAATAGCACGTGTCTAGAACCTGATCTATGTCACCAACTTTTTAATATATTATCTCATCGAATCCTAGCGATGACCTTATGAAGTGGGAATCATTGCCCTGTTTAACCAATGAGGAAATTGGACCTCTAGAAGCCAATGCATCTTCCCTTGGTTTCTGTAGCTAGTGAGTGTCCAAGCTGGGATGCAACACACAGACCAGACTGTGGCAAGACACACTCTTCTTCCTTATCTACGGCCTTGAAAAAGACGCACTTTACACAATCCCATGCTGGTGGCCATCTGGAGCTGGCTAAGGAGGGACACGTGGTGTCAGAGCCCAGGAGGGAACACGCCGTGCCTGTCTTCTTTGTGCCTAGGTCCAGGGAAGACTCAGCCCCTTTTTCAGGCTGGGGAGTGGGTGGGAAGTCACAATAATTCGTTGGTCAAAGGGGGACCATGTTGAGGGGGAAACTCACACAACTGTATTCCTTTCACAAGTGGGGCACCTCGTCACATTGTATTAATTCTGCGTTCCCTACCAAATGAATCTCTTTCTCTCTTTTTTCAATTTCTGTGCATTTTAAATGCATTTAAAAGTGATTATTTAATAATTTCTGTGGTTTTCTGGTATTTGTTTGGGGGTATTTTTTTAATTTTGTTTTTGTTTGACAGTGTTGAATCATCAAAATATTGCAAAGCATTTTTCTGGCTCACTAATTGACACACTCCTGCCTAATTGCCTGCTGTTTCATCTCTTCTTTGTTAAAATGACGCAAGGTTTTCGGTTCTGCTGCTTCTAAAAAGCAAACGGTGCTGGTTGACCACCCCTCCATCTGCGCCTCCACCAGGATGACAGCACACACCACAAATCCCACAGATCAGTGCTGGGCAGAGGGTGGGGAGGAGGCTGGGCAGGATGGCGGGGGCAGGGAACAGTGTCCTGCCAAGAGTGCTCCCTGCATGCCTGAAGCTCCTTCCCCAGCACCCCTCCCTGACATCAGCTGCTGGATCCATTGACAGCCACAGCAAGGCATGGGTGCCTGTTTTCTGAATTGCCAAAGGATTTCTGGAGCTGGTAGAAACTAGAAGCCCCTGCCTTTGGCCACAGAAACTCCACATGTACCCAATTTATCCAGCCAGAAACTGCAGCCTTAAACTAACTGGCCTCACCCATGCCCAGAACTGCAGTCCACTAGTACCTGGCGCAGGTGAGGGCCCCACCCAGCACTCAGCATGTGGACCGTCCCCACCCAGCATCCTGCATTTTGACCTCTAGCTCTGACCCTGCCTCTGGTCCCATCTGCTCATCTTGGATCATGGGACTGACACTGTTCTTGCACCCCACACAGGGTGCGGTGTGCATGCTGGCCTCTGCCCCAGGGCAATTCTGTCTGGCCCTAACCCTAGACTTGTCCAGGAGGCCCAGGTTTACCCAGGTTGCAGGATAGGAAATCAAATCCCAGTAGCCCTTGACAATATTAGAACTTCAAAAGGAAGAAAACCAAACTAGGTCAAAACATTACCTGCGTGGCTCCCTGCCTTCCAGCTTCCCACCCCCACTGCTGGGGCCAAGGGCCTTGCCTCTCTAAGTTCAGAGAACTTTCCTGACATCATGTTCCCCTAGGAGACAGGGTCAGAGAAGGTGAACGTGTACCCACCAGTCTGTGTGCCTGTGATGGAATGATTACCTTTTGAAATCATTCCTCTATTAGTCAGGAGTCCTTGGTTGCACATTATAGAAGATCATGTATTATCAGACAAAATATAAAAGGTGTTTATTATTATATAAGAACACAGAGTGTCTCATGAAAAGTGGAAAATTGGTGAGACTTTTCCCTCTTGCATCTCTGCCTCTCCCTAAACACCCATCTACTCTTTATTTGCAGAGCACTTTATTGAATTCTCTAGAGTCTTAAGTTCACGGTTTTAGAATTTATTCTGCAGGACAGCTGGTTTCTCAGATTTGCTGGAGGTTAATTAGTATCTCCTATGGTGCTTGTTAAAGAAACAGATTTCTGGGCCCCCACCTAGATGCACTGGTTTGGAATTTCTGGGGAAGAGTCCTGATATTCCAGTGATTCTTGTCATTGGGGATATTTGAAACACTTTGCAGAGGCAATTAGGAGTCATTAAAGGTTTCTGGAGCAGGACCATAATGTAAGTAGAGTCATGCTTCTGAGAGATTCATTAAGCGGCCCTGCGGAAGCCAGACCATTGGCCTCTAGGCATAAAGAGTCTGCTAGACTATCTCCGAGAAGGGATGTACACCTGGGGTGTATCTCTGAGACCTGAGCAGAGGGGCAAGCAGTGAACTGCAGCCATGCCTTCACATCATGATGCCACCTCCCTCGTAGCCTGTTGAGAGGAATAGCACAGACACATGACATGGGGACAACTGGGTCCTCCCTTGCAGGGATGCAGAACTATGTCTCCATGACCTTCGGCCTCACCTCCCTCATCCGATCCTGCCCAGCCCCCAATGCCCAGATGAAAGCCCACCCTTCGCTGATGTCTTGAGCCAGATGCCATCTCACCTTCCTTTGAACGCTCATGTCACCTGTCCTAAGCCTCTTACCTGACGCTATTTATTCCCTCCCACCCTACATCAGGGAGGCACACACCTATTGCACCACTAGACTGTAAACTCTGTTAGGAATTCAGACCGCTCCTCACTTTGTTTCTTTCCAGCACGCCTTGGACCTATATCACAACACATCAGCCTGGGCATCAAAAAAGTATTTCTCTAACGTCAACTTTATTCATTCTATGGAAATGTTGATCTCTCTAAAGTCCCTTCCGGTCAATTCTCAAAGTGGCCAGGAGGTTTCCCACATGAGCTTTGAGAACAAGCCCTCTCAGCCAAGACATCTGCAATTTCCTCCTGTCCTCCAACAGTTGTCACGGTGACATTTTTCACCTTTACCCACTCAAACGGTGGGAGCCAAGATCCACTGCCCAGCAAGGCCCAGCTGCTGCTATTAGACACTGAAGCCCAATGCCAAGAGCACTGAAGGTCAATGTCACGCCCATCCCCGGTCCCAAAGCTATCAGTGCCTTGTCTTTTCTGTGTCCCACAGAGACACACTCAACACATTCATGCATTCAAAATGCATTACTGAGGGTCTGATTATTGAGGGTGCCAGACTCACTGCTAGGTTGGAGACCATAAATACACAGTCCAGATAGATCCACTTTGCTTTAGGGCTCAGGCATCTGGCAAAAGGGGCTGAGTATAGGACAGTCCTCCTGGTAATCCCACCTCACCCCTCCCAGAGTGGTTCCCTGGATCGAAGCCAGGCATGTGCACCATGATGCTGTCTTCCCCCTGCTGAGTTCATATCCAGAGGGATCCCAGTGTCCTCCACTGAATTAGTGCCAGGGTCCAATTCCACCTCCAGACAGTCCTAACTGCCAGAGTGGACACAGCTAAAGCCCACACTAACAAACACCCATTGACTAATGAATGAAGGTTTTCCCCACGCAGACCACATAGAGACAAACACACGCCCTCCCTCTCCTGTCTGCACCTTCAGAAACATCCTCCTACATCACGATAACTAAGAGGGCTTCGGGGCTTTTAAAGGATTTTCAACAATGTTGTGAGTTGAGAGCCTTATAGCCTCAACAACTTAGAGGTACAACTATATTAACCCTCTTTTATGAATGAGGCAAATGAGACTCAGAGAAGTTCAGAGCTTTTCAGAGCCAGGAGGATTGAACATGTGAACCTGGGTTCTCTGCTGCCAGTTGCTGTACTTTTTCTAACAGAGCCTCTCATGAAAGGAAATGTGACCTCGGCTGAGCACCTACTATGTGTCTTACGTGCTTTATCTCATTTAATCCTTGTAGGGGTCCCATGAGGGAGATGTAACCAGCTCCTCCTATCAACATTTTGTAAGTGAGTTGACTGAGACAGCAAGGTCAAGTAACTTGCCAGGGTCACCCAGCAAATAAGTGACGCAGGCAGTATTCCAATCCACGTCCACCTGCCCCATGCCTTTGCCCCTCACCACATTGCCCTGCACGTGGAAAATGCCACATTTTGTGACTGTCTCATGAGAAAACCAGCCCTCCTGTTACTGGAGCTAAAGCAGTCCTTATAAATAAATTACCTCCCGAATTAAGTAAATAATGAGCAGCAAAGGTGCTTTAATTCCCAGACTTCCAACCAGTCGAGCAGAGCACTATGTGCCATCGTTCCATGCTGTCCCTGTGTCATGTCATACAAATTCCCAGAGGAATTTGTTAGATCTTAGAAAAAAATGTTTTAGCTTGGCAAGTGCATTAGCCCAAACGTGAACATCTTTACACTGCTCTGAATGCCCTTCCACATCATAAAAGCACCTAACATCACCAAAATCCCAGGAGTTCAGCTAGAAATGTAAAGGGCTACTGATTAATCACATGTATAAAACCTTAATTAAAACACAAATGACACCCACTACAACCTAGGACTTTAGCTAATTTTTCTGATGAGCAATGAGACGGACTTTCTCTGATTTCCCTTCCTACAGTCTTCTTTCCCTCCTAAGAGAGTGCTTTCTCACAGGAAGAGGATCAAGCAAGAGAGAGTGGCCGGTGGGGCTGACCTAAGGTCAGGGTGGTACAGCATGGCTGGCTGTGGGCAGAATGAGCCAAAACCTCATTGGAGGCAACAGAAACACCTCCTGGCACCAGGCACCGTCTAGCCTTTCTCACGTTCCCACCTCTCATTCTTCCCACCTGGGAGTCAATCCCCATCATTGCCTCCTGGCCAAGAAGGGACAGCACAGCAAGAGAGCAGCCCGCCTGGATTCTCTCACGGATAACTTGCTCCTGCTGCTCTAAGGGTCGGCCTCGTTAGGTGTCGAACACAGCTCAGTGCTCCCAGCATCTCACAGTGCTCTCCTGCACGAGCTGTGGCCGTGGTCACCTCCCTTCACATGTCCCCACGTGCTTTCCATAACTCTGGGACTCCTCAGGTTTTGTCCACTGAGACTTCCCTTGCTCTTCCTGTGAAGAATGTCCTAGAATCCAGGCAGCGAGGGTACACAGTGCACCGAGTCTGCCTTCCTAAACTCCTCTGCCATTTCTCCCACCCTGCTGTGCTCTGGGCTTTCCTCTGATGCTTGAAACACTTTCCCTAAATCAGCTTGAAACTGAGCTGCCATGATGTCCCAACAACAGCAGCAGGTAGGTGATAGTTGGTTTCAAGTAGCACTCTATGAAAAATCAAGATAAGATCTGAGTGGTGAGGGAAAGGGTTCTGAAAAGACAGCAGCATCTTAGTACGTCCAGAATGGAGCTTATTGTCTTCCTTCACCCTCTCCTGCCTCCTGGATGCTCTCTCCTGGTTGATGGCCTCATCATTCATTCAGTCACCCACTCCAGAAGTGGGAGCCAGCCCTGCAATCCTGTATTCAATCAGTAGCCAAGTGCTGTCAATTTTGTCTCCTTGATGCCTCAAACGTGCCCTCTTCCCTGGAGCCCTTGTCCCCTCTCACACAGATGATTGCAGTAGCTTCTAGCTGGTCTGGCTGTCTGTGGTTTCCCCCTGAACACTCCAATTCTCCTTTAACTCTAACAGCTCAGCCATCATTAGAAAATTCAGACTCACCCCTGAAAACACCATACTTCCTAGTTCCTGCCCGTCACTTTCGGTCCATCCTTCCCAGAACCGCACATAGACTGTGGGCGTTTTGCTGCCTGCACTGGACCAATACGGAGCCACTCCCAGGCACACAGGCAGGCCACACTGTTTCACACCTATAATCCTCAGGGGCTGCTGCTCTCTCATCTAAATGCCCCTTCCCAGGCCTACCTAAGACATTTCCAATCACCTACCCAGAAAATCTCTACTACTCTTCAAACTCTTCTTCAGCAGAGGGATTTCAAGATGGCTGAACAGAGACATCAGCTGCCAGATCATCTCAGAAAGAAGGAAAAGTTTTAGATGGGGGAAAAAAAAACACAGGGCATAATTCTGAGGAATAAGTGTCAGAACCTACCAGAGATTCCACGGGAAGAAGTTGTAGAACAGAATAAGAAGGAGAAAGATATCAGCAGAGATCAACCCCTGAGAGGCTTGGAGCCCAGCAAAAGGGTAGGTGTATGTGTGTTGGTGGGGGGGTCTCCCTCCCTCACATCTTTTGCAGTCAGCAGCCTCCTGAGCTGCTGGAGAGCCTCTCTATCCTCATGAGCCCAAGAGCTGCTGCCACCAGTGAACTGGGAGCTTCTTGAGGACAAAGCACCAGGCTGCCAGCTCCTTTGGGGCATTTCCTATCGCCACATGCCCCAGCTGAGAGAGTAGGCACCGTATTGCTTCTCCACCCACTGTGCACCTTTGTCCTCCCCAGGGAGCTTCGGCCGCTCAGTTTTTATCTTGCTCATTCCCACACAAACATTTCCCAACTCCAGCCCAGACTGTGGGAGCCACAGGAGCCAATGGGTCCTGGGGGATCTGCATGACCCCAGAGCTTGGACATTCTGGGCAGGCTGCCTTCTGGAGAGAGGGACAGAGATGACCAGAATGCTAGCTCTCCTCCATTGAGACTCTTTTCCTCCCCTACCCCTCCCCCGCCCACTGATGCCAAGAGGAACAATTTAGCCTAGACTCTTAGAGGTGGCAGTTTACCCTCTATTGGTATGCCCACCACTGAGACTTCCACAGAGAGTGGGGCTCATATCTTTCCTGTTAAAGACCTGCAGTGGACCAAGGGTGCTCGGTCTGTGAGCTCCCTGCCCACTGGCCTTCCCAAGTGCTGTTCACATGGCTTCTCCAGCAGAGCAGAGCATACCCTGAAGTGGAAGGACATCAAACCCACTAGAGCATTCCACAGACAACTTGAGACCAGCACGCTCCTCTCTGGCATGGTCAGGCATTGAACTTGGGGGACCTAGGGAAAGGCCTGCAAGCCAGATCCCAGACCCCCAGTACTGGATTGTGTTGCTCAGGGGCATGGAGAGATTTATGAACTATTCTCAGGAGGTGAGGCAGCCCACATGGGTGGTACTGAAAGGAGAGTGCAGTGTGGGTCTGGGCCACAACACACTCATGGAGTACCCCTTCCCCCACAGGAGCTCAAATCTGACTAATCCAAAGACTAGCTTCCCAGAGCAAATACTAAATCAAAATAAAGAACATAAAAGTCACAGCATACAATGATGAGCAGTAAGAAATGAACACCCCAAAATTTTAACTCTGTCAGTTAGAATTAAGCTCAGCTGCCACTAACGTGGCACAAAATGACAGTGGCTTAAACCGTATAGATGCTTATGTTTCTCTTGTTTCCAAGTAAGCAGGTCAGGGCTGGGTAAGTGTCTGCAGAATTATCTGTCTCCATCCTTTCTAGGGGGTAGCCCTCCTGTTTATGATCCAACATGAATCTCCAGCCGTCACATCCATATTACAGCAAGGAAAGAAGGGGAGGAGGAGGAGGAAGCAAAGCACCCCCAAAGGTATTAATATTATACAAAAATGCCACTTAATCCTATTTCCTGAAATGTGACCATGTGGCCTCACCCAGCTGCAAGGGAAGATGGGAAATGTAGTCTTTATTCCACGCAGCCACGTGCCCTGGTAAAAATCAAGGTTTCTATGAAACAGAAATGGATGTGGATATTAGGGCAAACAAACAACTGTCTCTGCCACAAATGTGTAACATTAAATACATTGCCAATATTATTTTAGAGTTATTACATCAATAAACCACTGTTTCTGCAAAAGAAAATGTATGCATTTCTGTATTCATGGTGTGCTCATTCAAAAGGACTCCAGGCTGTATTAGCAAGCCTGGCACATAAGAAAGCATGAAAGTAAATGACTATTAAATTCCTCGTGCGTTGAGGTCGAGTGGGGACGGGGTAGATGAGTTTTGTACTTAACTCTGATCATAGAAGGAGCGCATTGTTGATGGCGTACGTGGTATTTAATGGGGAAATGCTGGAGGCGTTCGCACCACAGGCAGACCCAAGACAAGGAGGCCACTCTCTCTACCTCTACTACTTAACATCCTGGAGATGAGAGCCAATGCAACCAGACGAGAGGGAGAAACCACGATAAGAGCAAAACAGAATGTATGGCTTTTATATCAGCAGAATAAAACTCAACCTACCCAACGAAAAACAGTAAAAAGGAAAAACATGAACACAAAATGAACGGAAAATATAACGTGAAGTGGCAGAAATAAGTTCTAATCTAATGGTAATAACAAAAAAATCCAAAGGTTAAACTTGCCAATTTAAAATGAGACTCCCCACGTTGGATTAAAGAAAACAATATCCACCAATACAGTGGTTGTCTTAGATATAGGCAAATTTGAAACCAGAAATAGAGAACACCTAAAAAAGTAAGAGTGTGAAATGTTACACCAGGCAAATATGAAGCCAAAGAAAGCTCAGGGAATAATCTCAATATCTGACAAAAGGAAATTCAAAACACACAGAGAGATGTTACATGTTGATCAAAAGGAATAGCAGAGTAAGCAAATATCATGAATATTTACAGGACTTACAATATAATTTCAAAATATATAAAGCAACAACTGACAAACTATGGAAAGAACTATATAAATCAACAATTGTAGGTGAGAATACTCCCTCTCAGAAATGAATAGATAAAGCAGAAAAAAGTAAAAATATCAAATATCTGAAAAATGGAATTACTGAATATAGAGGAATCTGTACCTAGTAAATATAGAATAGGTATTTTAATTAAATATTAAACACACACCAAAAATGACGATGCATCAGGCCACAAAGGAAGTGTCAGTGAATTGTAAGAACTCACTGTCACAGAGGATGTGTTCTCTGCTCATGATACAATGACATTAGAAATTACCAACAAAAAGTTAGGTTCAAAATTACCATGAATCAAGAAACAGGATTACATATTACTAATAACAAAATCAGAAATGAAATTAATTAGTACTTAAAACTCAGTAACCTGTGGGATTTTGAAACGAAGTGTTTTAAAAGCACTAAAGCAGAACTTTTCAGATATTTGCAAATTTATCAAGAGAAGTAAAAATAGACATTGATAACAAGCATTCAAGAAATCACAAAAGGTATGACAGAGAAAATACAAGAAAGAAGAAAGAAGAAAATAATATGGATAATGACAAATGTAACTAAAATAAATACTAAAAAAAAAAAAAGACATTGTACAAAACCAAAAGCTAGTTCTTTGAAGAAACTTACAACGTAGAACCCTGGTAAGACTAATCAAGGAAAAAAGAAAAGATTAAAATAAACCACAGAATAAAATAGGAAATAACTACAGACATAATACGGATGAAATGGTAATAAATAAAACAACTGTACATTAAAAAATGAAAGCCTAAAGTGCTCTGGCCAGGGCAGAGGTGGCCCTGATCTGGTGAGCGGCAGAGCCCACCTCCCCGACTCCGCCCCACAGACCCAGGCGCTGAGCCCAGGCACAAGCAAGCCCACCTGTCACCCATTTCTGCCAGGGCGCCCATCCTTCATTCATCACTGTGGTCCCAGAGTTTTCCAAAATTCAATCTGACCATGTAGCGCCCCTATTTGAAATCCAAGGAACTGTCACAGCCGAGCAGAGTCTGAGACCCAATGACTGAATGTAATGTGGTATCCCTGATGGAGCCCTGGAACAGAAAAGGAACATTAGGTTAAAAGATAAGGAAATGGGAATAAAGCATGGACTTCCGTTAATGTTAATAATAACGTATCGATACGGGTTTGTTAATTGTGACAAATGCACCATACACACAGTATAACATATTAAGTTGTTAACAATCGGGGAAACCGGGTCTGGGGCTATTAGGACTGTGATCAGTTTCTACCCACAGAACACTTCTGACACCAAGTGTGTGGGGTTTTTTCCTCACGCCAACCAATTCTCCAATTCTCTATCTACCAACCGGTTATCCTACAATATAATTCAACTCTGACACTAATCACCCTGAGTTAGTGCAGACCCCACAGGGTAGGGGGTCAGTCCTGCAAGACTGCCCTCACTTCGGATGCCAATCTCAAGTCTGGGCCACCCATATCCTGACCGACCAGCTGTCAAATTGGGGGAGGGTGGAAGTGTTTCCACAATCCCCTCCTTGGGTTCCATAATTTGCTAGAATGTCTCGCAGAACTCAGGAAAACAGTTACAGTTATTGGATACAATGCAGGAACAGCTCAATGGAAGAAATAGAGAGAGTAAGGTATGGGGGAAGGGGCAGGGAGCCGCCATGCCCACGCCAGGGGCACCACCTTCCCAGCACCTCAATGTGTTCACCAACCCAGAAACTCTCCGAACTCCACTGTTCAGGTTTTTTATGCAGGTTTCATTATATAAGCATGATTGATTAAATCACTGGTCAGTGGACTGAACCCAAACTCCAGCCCTTCTCCCCTCCGTGGAGGTTGGGGGTGGAGCTGAAAGTTCCCATCCTCTAATCACATGTTGGTTCTTCTGGCTACCAGCCCCCACCCTGAGGCAAACTAGGGACCCATCTAGAGTCACCTCATTAGCATAAACTCAGACACATTTGAATGGGGTTTATTATGGATGACAAAAGATGTTTCCCTCACCCCAATCACTCAGAAAATTCCCAGGGTTTTAGAAGCAAGTAACAGATTACATTTCTGTCCACATCTCCCACACTTACCTTCTAGCAAAGAGCACAGAGAGGATTAAGAATGGGGAGGAGTCCATAAAGCCAGGCAAAATTAACTAGCTGCAATTTCCCTGCTGAGCTGCCAGGTAGATTCCACAGTGCAATCACTCCAAGTTCCTGCACTCATGTATCAATGACGCCTTACATGCTTTCCATATCCCACCGTCCCCCACGCATGGAGCCTAAGAATGAGCCAGTAGCCCAGCTGCCATGCTTGGTTTGGAATCTGGAGACAATCAACTTTTGTACAGAGTTTCTCGTAGAAAAACACAATAGCTATTGTCTCTGTTTTTTTCTTTTTCAGCTCTTACCTCTTCAGCGTTGGAAGGAGGCTGGACTCCTCTCCCGGGCTCACAGTCAAGGTGTTTGTAGGCAGATTTAGGCCTTTGGGAAGGCCGTAGAAAGCAGATGGGAGTCCCTGTTCTGCCATAATTAACTATAACTTTGGGCAGTTTGCTCAACCTCTCTGGGTCTTAGTTTCCTCACCTGTGACACAAGAATCACAGCATCTGCCTCGTGTGCTTCCAGGCGTAGGGTCACATGAGATTATAGAGGAGGATGTCCTTTGCAAACTGTACAGTGATTTAGCCACAGACAAAGCAACATTAGCCAAAAAACAGCCTGACCATGATGACTCAACTCATTTGGAATGAGCTCTTGCACCCCACCCATGTACCCACTCCCGGGCTGAGCCCAAACAATGGCGGCCATAGACACGGGTGGGGTGTCTGTCCCCTGCTGCCCGCAGCTGATGTTTGAGGAAGAACCACATGATTCCTCAGCTAACGTTTCTGATGTTGGGCCTTCACCAAAACTTCACTGTCTAGTCCTTTGTCGTTAACAGCATTGGGGAGAAACGCAGCAATCCCCTAATTAACCCATAAGGTTGACAAGACAGCTTGCACCTTAGCCTGGACAACCTCCAGGAATACAACGCCAAGGTCAGGTCAGAGTTATAAGTGGGAGTTAAGTAGACAAGCTTTGGGGTCGGACAGGCCGAAGTTTGAATCCTGGCTCTGCAATTTGACCTCCCTGAAGTTCCTCCATTTCTCCATCCTTAAATGGGAATGGTAACACTGGGTTGTTGGGATGTGCCTAGCACACACCAGGCACATACTTAGTGCTCGGTATAGCTCTATATGGCACCAGCCGCGTGTCATGCACCAAATTGCAGCCTATTGATTGCCTGATTTCCATCTTCCTGAGCTGAAGGCAGCTAAGTGTGGGAGGGGTGGGTGGGTTGATTGTGTTATTTGAATTACACTTAATGGTCCGGAAAGCACAGAAGGAAAAAGAATTTGGCCCCCAGTAGTGGCCTGTCACTCATGAGGAGCAGCAGAATGAACTGGAAGAGGACACTGTCCAGGCCTCCCTGGCCATGGCTCACCAGCCTCTGCCTGAGCCTCCACTGGTCAGAAATGCCACTCCCTGTGCACGGCTCACAGAGCCCTGGGTGTCCGAAAGGCTTCCCCACCCCACATGAAATCGCCCTCTCAGTAGCCCCGGGCACGGCCCTGGGTCTGCCCTGTGCTGCTGCATAGAACAATTCAACATCTGCTTCCCAATGGTGGCCCTGCAGAAAGCACTTTTTGTCTCCCACTAAGGACCCCTCATTCCTTCCTCAGTCCCCAGTGCCCCAGAGAGGCAGGATTGCCCAGTGCTTAGCCACAAGGGCTCTGGGACCAGATGGCATGGAGTGAATCTCATCTGGCCTTGGTCCAGTTACCCTCTCAGGGCTTAATGCCTCTT
>RJWJ010028026.1:0-21726 GCA_004363605.1 Indri indri
TCATATATTCTCCAGGCATAAATAGGTAGGTGGTATGTTGCCAAATTGGATTTCCCTAAACAAAATAACTTGACACTTGAGACTGAGGAAGAAATAGGCCAGTGAGAGAGAAGCTTGGCTCAAAACCACCATGGAGACTGGGGAACTATGAAAAGCAGATCCAAGGCTGAGCCCAGAGAAGGCTGGCTCAGGCTGTGCCATCTGCTCTGTTTAGATACACAAGCCTTCAGCTCTCCAGGCAGAGAGGGGCATAGCGAATTAGGCTCCAGGAATAAATGATCTGTGGGGAAGGTGCTGCAACACTGGTAGAAGAAACAGAGAAGGGAAGATAGCTAATGAGGCAACTACCACAGCCAGTGAGTGTAATTCCACGAGCAAACTCTGGAAACAGTGTAAAACACATGCTGCAAAGATGTTCTGCACACATGGGGAGGGAGAATCAGAATCTATCAAATTCTGATCACTGAGTGGTTGAGAGCTGCTCCCAGGAAGTGTTATTACCCCACAGGCCGAGAGGTGCAGACGCTGCAAGTCAGATGAAGCCTACAGGAAGGGGTAAGGCTGGAGGGACATAGGCAGGGCACCCACAGAGTGTGCTACAAACACTGACTTGGACTCTTACTAGAATCTACTAGCACATTCATTTTGCTTTATGGATAAATTTTAGCAATTCTTCCTCCTCACCACTTACTAGCAAGAAGCCCTTAGTTTGTTTTTCTTAAGTCTGCATTAGCAGGTCATTTTTCTATGAAACCCAGGAAAGGCATTCTTAAATTGCTCACAATGCATGAAACAGTCCCCAGCCTGGAGAACTACAAGGTAAACCTCTATGCCTCCCTTCTGCCTTAACTAGACTGGGGAGAACGAGGGTATGGAGGGTTCCAGAGAGAGCAGACACAACAGCCTATTAATATTTTCTATTAAGTGATTCTTGACTACAGCAGACCTTTGGCTACAAAAAAAGGGTCCCCAAAGAAAAACCATTTCAGTTCCATTTATTGCATTTCATGAAACAATCAAGTTATATACATACTTGCAGTACATGGTAAGTTCTAGTCTTTAAATGGTATCAGTTCCAGTTAATATCATGTAGACATCTGTCCTTTGTGAGTGCCCTGATGCTTAATAAAGCTTGTGTGCCACTTGAAAGATTTTCCGCATACGTCACATCTAAAGGGTCTGCTTCCAGTATGAATAACCTGATGTCGAAAAAGATTCCTCTTAAAACTGAAAGTTTTTCCACATTCTCCACATTGAAAGAATTCCTCCTTTGTGTGGATTCTTTGATGCTGAATGAGATCCACATTCCGGCCAAAGGACTGTCCACATTCACTGCATTTATGGGTGTTCGGTTTACTGTGAATTTGTTGATGGCATATGAGCGTTGAATGCCGACCAAAGGCTTTTCCACACTCAAGGCATTCGTGGGGTTTTTCTCCACTGTGGATTAGCTGATGTCGAATAAGGGTTGAATTCTGACTGAATGTTTTTTCACATTCATTGCATTTATAGGGTTTTTCTTTGGTATGAATCCGCCTATGTTCAACAAGATACGCAAGCTGACGGAAACACTTTCCACAGTCAGGACATTTATATGGCTTGCTTTGCAGGTGACACTGTTTATGGACAATAAGAGCTGATCGCTGTTTGAAGGCTTGCCCACATACGTTACACTCAAAGGGATTCTCTAAAAAGTGAATCCTTTGATGTTGATCAAACCATGCCTTACGCCTAATGACTTTTCCGCATTCACTGCATTCATAAGATTTTGCTCTTGTAAAAATTTGCTCGTGCCTCAGAAGCAAAGATCTTTGATCAAAGGGTTTCCCATCCTCATAGTATCTGCCCTGCTTCCACCCTATTTGAGCATTCTGATCTTGAAGAAGGTTAAGGTTTTGAAGGAAGCCCTTGTAGACAACACCACCAGTAGGAAGGGTAAGCCTGCAACTCTCCACAACTTCTTTACATTTGTGCAACTTTTCTGAAAGTTTCTTGGCTGTTTCCTCCATCATCACTGACATTTTATATGACTCTAAATCTTCAGAAACTTTCTGCTTTGGAGTTAGCATTGTCATCTCGTACCTGGCTTTAGAACCTAACCAAATAACAAGAAAAGATGTAAATGTCCTGTTCACTGCAGAGGAAAAAAGGAAAAGCAGCCTACCGTTAGGATATAAGACAACCAAATGAAGCTAAGAAGTGCTCACTTGTTTGCATCATCAGATTCAAGAGGCCCCAATTCTCAATTTCGGAGGACTCTCCACTGTCATAATAAAAAGAGCTCTTGGCATCAACAAACCCACTGAAAATGAACAAGAGCATGTGGCACAGAAAGAGAGAACAACAAACCCATCACCATTATTGGAAAAACAACTTATTCCAGGTACTCAGGAGGGTCATGTAAATGTTGGAGAGGTAGCATCTCATGCTCCAAGATACATGTTTTTAATAATTCTGGGTGAAACAAGGCCTTAAAAATGGAGAAAGTATAGGATAGAACAGAAAAAGAACCAGAAGGAAGTAGGGCCAAAGCCAACAGACTAGAGCAATGGGTCTCAACCAGGCATGATTTTGCCCCCTGGGGTTTTGACAGTATCTGGAGACATGTTCAGTTGTCATAATTGGGGGGCTTTCTACTGGCATTGAGTGGGTGAAGGCCAGGGATGCTGCTAAACATCTCACAATGCAAAGGACAGACCTCCCACCCCCAGGAATTAATCAGCCCACAATGTCACTAGTGTCAAGGTTGAGAAAACTTGGAGGAGAGGGATGTGAAAAACTGTAGAAGCAGCATCAGGACACAGTAAGTAGGAAAATGTAGATATGTCAAGAAATACTGAGGGAAAATGAAAAGCAAAATGAGGCAAGACAAGAAGAGACAGCAGAGAGAAAGGATAAGAAAAGATGGTAGAAGAAAGGAGCATCCGGGTGGCTTGAGAGCTGTCAATTGGAAAACACCAGAGCAGCTTCTTCAGAAGCACTTTACCCTGCAGGAGAGAGAGGACGAGCTTTGCAGACCTGAAGTCCAATCCCACTGTCCACTCCTAACCGTGTGAAAGAGGTCTTTGTCTTTTGGTTGCTTCATCTGAGAAATGGGGATGCTGATCTGCCTCCCACCCTCACAGGGCAGCAAGGATGAAGAAGTGGGATCACACATGCCCAACCCCTGGCTCAGTATCTGGCCCACAGGACGACTTCATGAACATGACTTCCCTTCCTCTTCCTGACTCCACATGCCTGGGTCTCTTCCTCACCCACCTGGGTAGGCACTACTGGAAGCCTTGCTATTCCCAGCTCTCAGAAGATCCAGGATCCAGGGCTCGTCCCACTGCTCCAGCTGACAGATCACCTCAGGTTTGGGAAACTGAAATCCTACTCAGGCAGAAGTAAATGGGATGTGGCTGTTAGTGAGTTACAGGGAGATGTCCCAGGGCTCAGGGGCAAGCAGAGATAAGGACAATAATCAAAAGGGCAGGGGAGAACAGAAATTGGCACAGTCTTTGTAGTCATTTGGCAGTCTTTACTGAAAGCCTGAACAATGTTCATACCCTTGGATATGGTCATTTCACTCTCAGAAATACAGCCTAAGGAACAACTGGGACAAAGACGAACATACCAGAGATAATTCAGCAGTGTCCTAACAGTGTAAAACCGGAAGTAAACACAATGTCAATAGGGAATGATTAAATCAAGTGTGGCACATTAATATGATGAAGGCTTGAGTATTAGGTAGATAAAAGATCATTGTGTTCAAATATTTATTAAAATAGGAAAATGCTCCCTGTATATTTTAAAGCAGACTACAAAATCCATGTATAGCAGGATCAAAATTTTTTCAAAAACTATGTGTGTATATATGTATGTGTGTATAAGTTAGTAAATACGGGTTGAGCATCCCTAATCCAAAACTCTGAAATCTGTAATGCTCCAAAAACCAAAGGCTTTTGAGCACTGACATGACACCACATTTGGAAAGTTCCACAGCTGACCTCATATGATCAGCTACAGTCAAAATACAGGTGCACAACACACAGTTGACTCAGAGTTCCCAAGGGAAAAATAAAGTTACTTTCAAAGGTATATATGAAACATAAATGAATTTCTTGTTCAGACCTAGGTCAGATCCCCAAGTTATCTCATTATGTATATACAAATATTCCAAAATCCAAAAGAATCCAAAATCCAAAAAAATCCAAAATCAAAACATTCTGGTACCAGCATTTTGGATAAGGGATGCTCAACCTATAAGTAAGTAGACACAGAGGCTGATTAGGAAAAAGTAAACCAAAATATAAACAGGAGTTATTTCTGGGCAGCAGGCCTGCAGGTGACTTTCATTATCTATTCACTGACTTATTTTCCAAAATTTCTATAATGAGCATTACTACTTTTAGCACTAGTAATATTTCTAAAGGAGTGCAGTGATACAGTAAAAGAAGCACTCTCAAGTGCTACTATTTGATACCCAAAATAATACAAATTTTGTTAAAAAAATCACTTAATAATCGATAAAGATTATTTTAAATCCAAAATTCCAGTTTTGGGAATACATCCTGGGAAATAGTCAGAAATTCATATAAAGATTTATAGTCAGAAACATCCACTGGAACATTGTAATACAGCAAATGATAAACAAACCAACAAACAAAAACAAAGCCAAGCTGAATGTCCCCCAATGGGAAAATAATGAAATAATATTATGGATCATATAATGGAATTATATTATGATCATTTACTTTATCTGTGGGAAAATGCTGATGCAATAATATTAAGTTTAAAGCACATAACAGAATTACACATAGACTATGCTCAGCTGCTTTTGTAAAAACATAGGGGGAAAAAAAGACTGGAAAAAATATCCAAAATATTAACAGTGGTCCCCCTGAAACATTTCCCCCTTCCATTCATAGTTTTCTATACCTTCCATGTATTCAAGAATGCTCTTATAATACTTCTAATTTATTTTTCATGTCCTGAGGACACTTGAGCATTTTGTAATGCTTATAAAAGGAAAATTAACATTAAGAAAAATCCAGAAGTAGGTGGACAGTCACATAACAGATGGTCAAGACTCTACCAAGAGTGTCAGTGCGGAGATCAAACATGGGGCCCCAGAAAGAAATCTATCAATATTTAATGAAGCAACTCCCACAGTGGAAAACTCTGCAGCAGAGTAAGACAAAGGAAGCTCCTGGAAAGATGGAAACAGTGAAGGTTCAGAAATGAAGTCAGTTTAAAATCATTTTCTAGGCACTTGCTAGTCTTGCAAACAGGAAGTTACCCATTTCCAGAGAGAAGAAAGAAAAAGGCTTTCAAGAACATGAGAAGTGAGCCTTTGGAACCTAAATGGCCCATAATCTTTTCAACTCCTAGAGGTCTTGAAGATGTGGAAGATGGGGTGGGAGTGGAAAACGGAGTATGTGCCTCTGACCCCTAACACAAAACACAACTATTCAGTGTCCCCAATCCCTTATCTGAAATCCCTTGGGGCCAGATGTGTTTCAGGATTCAGAATTTTTCCAGACTTCAGAAAGGTGACTTAGTGTATATATTTTATAGAATGTATCATTCCCTATAAGGTTTGGAGCTGAGCCCATAATCGCACACACTGTATTTCTGAGGCTAGGTACATATATACGCACACTAAGGTGGAAAAATAAGGACAATAAATTGTTTCCTATGGGATGAAATCAGGTTTCACTAGCAGGTGACTTCAGGTCAGGGTTTGCAGCCAAGTGAGTTATGAAAATCTCCTGGCTTTCACAGCCTTTTCTGATTCTGGAAATGCAGATAAGGGACTGAGGACTTGTGCAAACACTCAGAACACACAGAAAAAGCCCTATCTTCAGACCAAGTCATTACCCAACAAGATCATGTTCCTGTAGTTCTCCAGCATCACATCTCTGTAGAGGTCCTTTTGAGCCCAGTCAAGGTGGCCCCACTCCTCTCTGGTGAAGTACATCGCCACATCCTCAAATGATAGCAACTCCTGAAAAATTGGCTGATAATTGTAACTGCAATTCTCACAATAACTTGTGAGTGATGATGATTATTCTACACGTGAGGAAACTGAGGTTCAGGCAGGTACAGTGGCCTGGCCAAGGTCACTCGATTCATAAGGAATAGATGCAGGGGTCCACTCAGGCCTGCTGGCCCTCAGGCCAGACATGTGTTCTCCATTCCACAGGGTCAACAGACTTGTCCTCCACAGGGCCAGATGGTAAAGATTTTAGGCTTTTCAGGCCATTCATCTCTGCTGCAACTCCTTAAGTCTGCTGTTGGAGCACAAAAGCAGCCATACCTATTAGGTAAGTGAATGGGCATGGCTGTGTTCCAATAAAACTTCACCAACAGGTCCAGGGCAGCTTGCTGACCCCTGTTCTATACAATACCACAAATAATCTACTTCTTCTGCCCCAGGTTCCCTTAGGAAACAGATAAGGTCACTGTGGACAGATTATTATGCTGGCTATTTACAAGGGAAACACAGACTCCATGGATGTCAACAAGGAATGTGGAAGCAGCAGGTGCTGGCTGTCCTGGGGAAGCATCACCTACCAGGTGGGCACGGGTCGGGTAGGGGAGGGGGGTTGGAATCCAGAAAGCTGTTGGAGCAGGAGTAGGACTAGAACTAGGGCTGCGTAGAGGATGTAGCCACCCCCATCCTACTGCCTGGCAGGGAGGGAGCTGTGGGAACAGACACCCAACCTCAATTTCCTCCAGGCCCCTGGCCCTCTGCCCCCTGTCCTCTGACCCCTCCATCCCATTGCCAAGGGCCAACCAGAAGCCATAAGTCAAGGGAGCCATCACTGGTGAATATAAATGACACAGACCAAAGTGCAGGAGAGTGGAGGGCACATCCAGAGCCAGTAAACAGACGACTCAGCACAGTGTTCACGGTAGGAGTTTACGTCTGCAGTTAACTGTGCACTCCACTCCTGTGGGCTTAGCCTGGAAGGTGCCTCACCCTCACTCCCAGGACAATGCAGCCCCTGGAGCAGAGAGGCCTGAGGGCTGTCCACCACACTGCCTGCTCTCACAAGACACCGTGTGGGTTCCGAGGGGACACGTACAGGGAAAGGGCAAACATTCTCTGTGACTAAGTAATCAGGAATGGAAATTCCCACCCCCGTCCTGAGAAGCTTCACTTAGCTCCCCTCTGCAGCCAGACACGCGAATTTCTCAACCTATGTGGCCTTTCTCTCCTCCCATCAAACCTGAGTTCCACAGCTTCGGTTTCAGTTCCTTTCTCATCGCCATCCTGAATGTCCCTCCTTTGCCAGAGCTGTCCTGCAGTGTCCTCCAGCTGCCGTAATCAACCATCTGCATTCCCTGCACCTATATCAAGGTTAACAAGCACTGGGAAATCGAATGGCTTCATCTGCCAGAGTCATCTCTATACATTTGTAGCTGAGCCCTGCATGTTGCTCACAAATTCTTTCTCTGACAGTCCTCACAATGGTATTCCACACCTTTATCATTCTCTTTCCTTCAATAAATATTTACTGTGCACCATAAGTTGCTAGCCATCATGCTATATGCCAGTAATACAACGAACCAAGGATACAGCTCCTGCTGAGGCCATAGGATACTGCTACTTAGGTTGTGCACTGCTCAACTCTACAGGACATTCCCATCAAATCTCTATGAATGGGGCCCCCAGAGTCTCAGGGGGCACACACTCTTCAACTCCTCTCACCTCCCACCACACTCCCCTAGACAATACACAAATTTTTACTCATCCTTTCTGTCTCCTCCCTTAGAGGAAGAAGGTCCCCTTCTCCTAGAAATCGCTCTTCCTCTGCCTCTGACTCCATTCTCTCCATCTCCCCCAGGATCTTACTCCAACTATGATGACTGTTCCTTGTCTGTATCTTTACCCTCATTCCCCTGTCCATTGGCTCCTTCTTAGCCAGGAAAAATGCTAAAATCTCTCCTATCTTTATAACGACATCCCTGCCCCTTACTTCCCCTCTGTTCCCACCCTCTCTCCTTGCCTCATGGACCCACCTCTCGAAAGAACACCACACACTCACCTCCCAACCACTCCACACCCCACCATCCAGCTTACGCCTCCACCTTTCCTCGGAAGCTGTTCTTCTAAGCCCCCCAGAGACCACTTACTCGGGAACACAGGGAAGGGGACGGCAGAGAAGACTGCCCACAGATGATTTGTGAGTTGAGTCTTACAACATGAGTGGGAGAGTTTGCCTGTGGGTGGAGAGTGCAGGATGGACAGGAGGGTGGAACGGAAGATCACTGGCTGTTCCAGCAGACTCTCTGGCTGTCAGGGAAAGGCAGGTGGAGCTTCATGCTGCTCCAGAGCACGTGGCCTCCCAGGAGCAGCACTGTCAAGCTGCTGCAGCCCAACCCCAGCCTGTCCCCAACTGTCTCTCACAACAGCTGCTGCAACAGCTTCCTAACCTGTCTCCTTCCCATCAAACTAAGCCTCTTCTAATCACCCTCCTTAATGCTACAAATTCAGTAACCGACCGTCCATTGTACCCTTTAATATGAACAGTGCAGAATTTATTCCTGTATTATAAGAAGTTCTTTACATGTCTCCCTCCCCAATCAGATTGTAATCTCCTTCAGGTAGGAGTTCATCTCCCAGCGCCTAAGACAGTACCTGGAGTATACAGCGGCAGGTACACAGTAACACTTACTGACACAAAATGAGCAACTATGGCAGTGAGAGCTCCGACTTACAGTGTGCTGAAATGCAGCTAGACTCTATGGAAAGAGCTGCACATGCTGCATTTCACTTAATCCTCACAACTCCTGGTGTCAGGCACTCTCATGATCCCATTTTACAGACAAGGTAACCAGTAGCCGGAGTGCTTATGTAACCCACTCAAGGGAACACATCGAAACCAGAGCCTGGACTTGAACGTACCTGACTCCAGAGTTTAAGCTCTTTACATCTCACGTTCTGAGAAGGAAAATTCCCCAAATTGACAAAGGTGGCTCAACTTGAGCAAAGGAGTTGTTCAGCAGCAGTGAGTATACTGAGGAAGCAGAGGAGGAACCACAGCTCACCTTCCACCTGGCTGTCGGGAACACAGCTTCCATGGCCTGGTCTTTGACAAGGAGTACGATCCAGGCCGTTGGGCTGGGCTAGAGGAAGAAAAAGATAACCAGTAAGGCCAGCCCTCACTGAAGGCCTCAGAGTTCCAGTGGGGCCCACAGACAAAATGTACTTAATACAAAGTCACTCTGGTTGGTGCTGGAACGTGATGAAATGAATTAGCCACTACAATAGTCTTCTAGGAATTTATAAAGCTTTACCCTAGGGAACCTGTGGCCCTGCCCTCCCATTCCCCTCCTCCTCCCCAGAGCATGTCCTTCAGCACCTCACTGAGAGACCACATACACAAAGGGACAACAGCAGACCACACATAAAAATAGAACTCTGATCTATAACCTGCAGCCACCAGCTCTGGGAGCCAAACCACAGCCTCTGCAGCCATGGGTCCCAAATCAGGACTTGGTCAATAACTGCCAGCTTCACCCAGATTTTTGCCCTCCAGCCCCCTTCCACTTAGAACCAACAGGAAAAAGTCAAATATGCTTCCCTGTCAAGCACACAGGATGCCCCTCTTCTGGTTAACCTAGGTAATCTAGTCAGCCAGCTTTCCCAAGCCAAAAACCTCCAAACAGGGCACACTGAGCCTTCCCTTTTTTCACTACAAAGCTTTCCTCTGCCTGCCTTTGAGTATCTGCCCAGCACAGTGATGATGACCAACTCCCTTGAAATAGGGAGCTCTGAATAAAGAGCCTTTGCTTGTTCTTGTTTGGTGCTCTTCATTTATTTCCACATCTCACAATGAATTTTCCAACCATTAGTGAAGATTTCAGGCTACATATGTACAAAGAAGTAATTACACATTCAATTTGGTTACTCTCAGGGATGTCAGAAATGGGACCTTGATGACTATAGGAAGGAATCAGTGATTCTTGGAAGCGGTGTGTAGTCCTCCACTCTCTTGAGCCCTCAAGAGCCCTCCACCTCCACGGCTCACCTTCTCTGCCCCGATGAGTCTTCTCTCAGACCCAACCTCCCTCCTTTGGTTTTTCCATGGTATTCGGGATCTTATTTGGATGAGGGCTGCCTTAACAAAGGACCATACGTTCTCCTGAGATGATAAAAGACTTCTTGTCTTTTCTGGTAAGTCCTTCCGATATAAAAACAAGAGTCTTTCTGTGTTAAGTACTCTTGGTTTCAGCAGAATTGATTATACATTCTGTCTGTAAGACATGTCTTCCGGTGAATTTACTTTCGGTCTAGTGTGTGTCCCTAGTTTAACATTTTGTTTGATCTGCATGTGTAGGTTAAAGTTTTTGTGTACACTCTTGTTTTCTTTCCATTTGGTTTGATTCTTTTCCCTTGCTTGTTTCTGAAAATCTTCCGAAAGCAAAAATAAACATTCTGGGTGGTGGGTGCAGGATGGCTAATTAAAAGTCACTAGGACAGTTGTCACCCTCTAAAACACTGGTCTAACCATCTGACATTCCCTGACAGAATTTACAGGATTTTCTTTGGTCTGGAGAGATTAAGAAGAAATGGAGTGGGATTCTCCAATATTAAAACCTGCCAGATTCTCTGGGACTCCAGCTACATATTATGGCCCATTCTTGTATGCATTTTTAAACTGATGGGTAAATTACATCAAGGAAAATTCAGATCTCAAACGGTCATTATTCGAAAAACCTGCATTATATAGTTAACAGGTAAAGTCTTCTAAGTTCTCTATTGTTTTTTCCTCTGCCTACTTTGAATCTGCTGAGTTTTCTACTGGTGATATGATAAAACTCACTACTTATGGCATTCCGGCCAAGATTTCAAAAAAAGAAGTCTTAAAAGGCTTTCAAACTAATGGCTTTACATGTTACAATGGCTCCAACCAGCAACCTAGACACCTTTTAAAAATATAAATTTAGGTTTGCCCAACTAACAATTGTGTATGATGAAATGCTTAATTGAAAAAAATTAATAACCCCCCCAAAAAAGTACTGCCAAAATTCCTCCCCACCGACATTTGCTAATCAAGCAAACCAGACCAGCAAACAAAAGATAGATGTTACTAATTTAAGGCTACTTGGAAATTTTGTTTTTCTTGTACAATTCAGTCAATACTCACTAATTGGTAAACATTAAAAATTTAACCCTAAACTCATTTGAAATGGAACAAAAAGTGGGCAAAGGGTAAAAGAGATTTTTAAAAAATCAAACTGCCATGGAAACTGCTTTACCCAAAATTTAGGTCCACAGCCTTCATGAGATTACCTATCAGGGCAAATAAAGTTTAGCCATGTGAACATGTCTCAGCTTTGTCAGAAATATAATTTGGATTCAACTGTCTTTTATAAACTGATGAGCTTATAAGATTTTAACATAACTTTAAGATTGCAAATTACATGAGAAGATCATTTATAAGCATTTATCTCATTAACATTTACATAATTTTTAAAAGCTTATTTATATTATTTATGAGAACTGAGATACTAGACAAATCTAGTCATTTTCCTGTTAACCATTTTATAACCTGTGAATGAATATCAGGCTATATTATCTGAGTAAGAACCTTAAAGTTAAATATATGGTTATTTTGCCAATAACTCAGAAGATGCACTGTTTTTATTAAACTAACAATATTAAAAAGTCTTATTTATCAAAAAATTACATAAACAAAGATCATTCTGTTTTAGGCTGGGTTTATAGTTTTATGACCTTTGTGTCAAACCCTGACACATTAAAATACCTAGCAGAGGCAAATATAACACTGACCAGTAAACCCAGGTAAAAATGTATGCTAGCAATTCTGAAGACACTTTTATTTTATTTTACCAATAATTTTTAAACCAGCCTATTGGCTGGGTGTGGTGGCTCATGCCTGTAATGCTAGCACTTTGGGAGGCCAAGATGGGAGTATCACCGGGAGTTTGAGACCAGCCTGGGCAACACAGACCCTGTCTCTACAAAAAATTTTTTTAAAAAATCTTTTTTAAACCAGCCTATTTATTAAAGACTCTCTCATCTTGTAGAGATAGTAAATGATTAGGCTTACTTAGTAAATGGTATGGGAAACATTATAAAATGATAAATGATGCTAGATCTTCTTTCATCTACATTTATGGGTATATTATTGATATAACTGTTCCAAAAATTATACAAATTTATAAAAATCTAACACATCAGTCATAATTTTGATGATGTTAAAACTTTTCTAAAGTTATATTTGTATGGATTTGTTGTTAATGTAACTATTCTAAAGAATATATGAAATTTATAAAAGTCTGCTGGTCCTGATGTGACTGTCAGTCACAATTCTGGTTATCTTAAAGTGCTACATGTAATAGAAATAATTAAATGTTCTTATCAATTGGGAACTTTCATTGGATTTTTAACCAGGGCTATTCTAAGTTTTTGTCATTACAGTTATTGTTTCGAATTCTTCTCTAAAAGCATTTGCAATCAGCTCTAGACCAAAACTGCTTTTCATGGAAAAGACTCTAATAAGTACTCTTGAACAAAGATCTCTGATAACTTTAGGATAAATGAACTAAATAAAAATTTCCAGAACTATGAGGGAGAGGCAAGATGGTGGACTAGATAGTCCACACGCGCCAATCTCAAAGAAAGGATCAAAAGTTGCAGGTGGATGCCCACCTATGCATGGGCCTTCTTGGAAAGGGCATTGGGAAACATCAGAGAAGTGACGGGACATTCAGAGTAAAGGAAAAGATGGCGGGGTGATGCACTCGGCAAGATCAGAAGGGACCTGGAGGAGGCATCCACACCTGGGGAAGGAAAAGAGGAAAGACCCCTTGGGCTTCACACTCCCCACAAGGACACTGAGGCCTGAGCTGTGAAGGGGCCCGCCTCCACCACTGCAGACTTGAAGACTGATTAGGGAGCTGCTTGGAGTCTATGCAGTGACACCGCACTGGAGAGTGGGCACAGCGGGGAGCCAGTGGCTTCTGTTCCCAGGTTGCTGCAACTGATGCTATCCTGAGCTCTCACTCAGGTCCAGAACGTGAGGTATACACAGGGCTCGGCTTTGCTGCAGCCACCTCCACATCACACCACTCAACTGTGGAGGGAGCAGGAAGAGCCAACGCTCTCGTGGGTCCTGTGACTGGGAGCCGAGCACCATTCCCCCCACAGGGGATTTGAGCAGAATGGGAGCCACAGATGCCATGTGAGAAGCCCTGCGGTGACTGCCACCATGGGACGTGGGCAAGGGGACAGCCCTGGCCTCCCTGCCGCCAGGCCCAGGGTCCCACCCTGGCGGATCTGCCCCTGAGGCTCCAGTGCCATCACCAGGCTTCGCAGCTTTGTCCCCACAGTATGGTGCTGACACCCAGCCCTGCAGCTCCCACTGGCTGCCTGGAGGGAACCACCCTCACTGTTCAATGTTCCACCAACCACCCACTAGCTTCAAGCCACCGTCGCACCTGGACCCAGCTGGGGAGAATGCCCGCAGCCCTGATACCCATGATCCCTGCTTAGATAGCCCCCAGCTGCCACTTCACTACCATGGGGAGACCCAGGCAGAGCAATCTCACACAAAGCCAGCCTCTGTGGAGAGGGACTCACCAAGCCCCCAACCTGAGCTTACAACAGCAGCCTGGGGAACAACCCACCACTCTGCACGAAGATCATCCAGCTCCAGCTTGGACTGTGACAATCACAGGGGAATAAGGAAAACACAGAACAGCTGCATGACAGGCTCTCAGTTCATCCACCTCTCCACTGCTGGGTCAATCTTCCAGAGTACATCACAAAAGCACCACCTAGGGACCTCTCCTTCTTCTAAGGAGGAGAGTTCCCAACAAAGGAGAACAGGTGCACCACAAACCTATCTGCCCTGAGCTCAGAGAAGAGGTTTCAGATGAGAAGAAACCAGGAAAAGAACTCTGGCAACATGAAAAAACAAGATAGTTGGACACCCCAAAGTACACAACAGATGTACAGAAATGGACACCAACCAAAAGGAAATTGTCAAAATGTCAGAAAACAAATTCACTGCACTTGACTAGTCTTAAAAAAAAGAGAGACAGAAGAAAACAAATTCAGAATATAGATGACAAATAAGAAGAATAGGACTGAAGAGAAAGTTGAAAACCAACATAAAGAAACCAAAAATAATTTTGGTACATGAACAAAAAAATGGAAAAGTTGCTAAAGAGATAGACAACAAAAGAAAGGATATAACAGAACATAAAGAAATGGAAGAGTCATTTAGGGAATTTCAAAATACAGCAGAAAGCTTCAACAAGCCAGACCAAGCAGAAGAAAGACTCTCAGAGCTTAAAGACAAGGCTCTCCAACTAACTCAGTCAGTCAAAGACACAGAAAAAAGAATAAAGAATGAACAGTTACTCAGAGAAATATGGGACTAAGTGAAATGAACCAATATATGAATTACAGGTATCCCTGAGGGAGAAGAAAAAGCAAAGTGCATGGAAACCTATTCAAGGGAAATATTGAGGAAAACTTCCCTGGTATCAGCAGAGATTCAGATATCCAGATATGAGATGGTCATCAAACACCAGGAAGATTCACAGCAAATAGGACATCTCCGAGACACACAGTCATCAACTTGGTCAAAGTCAAAATGAAGCAGAAAATTCTACAAGCAGGAAGATTAAAGCAACAACTGACCTATAAAGGAAAGTCTATCAGGCTAATAGCAGAGTTCTCAGCAGAGATCTTACAAGCCAGAAGGCTGCAGTGAGCTATGATGATGTCACTGCACGCTAGGCCAGATGACAGAGCAAGACTCTGTCACAAAAAAAAAAAAGATGGAGAAATAAAGACTTTTCCAGACAAGCAAACACTAAGGGAATTTGTCACTACTAGACCTGCCCTACGGGAAATATTTAGAACTGCATTATACATGGAACAGCACAATAAATACCCACCAGTGTAAAACTCCCCAAAGTTAAACTTCACATCTCTTGTAAAACAATAGCACAAGAGGGAAAACAAAACAAGGTATCATCCAACACGATGAACAGTATACCACATATCAATACTAACACTAAACATGAACAGCCTTGATGTACCACTTAAAAGACACAGACAGGCTGAATGGATGAAAAAACACACCCCAAGTATATGCCTCTTCCAACAAACACACCTAACTCACAAGGACTCGCACAGGTTCAAGGTAACGTTTCTATATACTAATAACAGTCAAGCTGAGAGTCAAATCAAGGACTCAATACCATTTACAATAGCTAGAATGAAAATAAAATACCTGGGAATACACTTAACCAAGGAGGTGAAAGATCTCTACAAGGAGAACTACCAAACACTGATGAAGGAAATCACAGATGACACAAACAAATGAGACTTAATTAAACAAAAAAGCTTCTGCACGGCAAAGGAAATAACCAACACAGTAAAAGGACAACCTATAGAATGGGAGAAAATTTTGCAAACTATACATCCAATAAAGGGCTAATATCCAGAATCTACAAAGAACTCAAACAAATAAGAAAAAAATGAACAACCCCATTATAAAGTGGGCAAAACACATGAACAGAAGTTTTCCAAAAGAAGATAAACAGCCTACAAACATATGAAAAAATGCTCAACATCATTAATCATCAGGGAAATGCAAATTAAAACTACAATGAAATACCACTTTACCCCTCTCAGAATCACCATTATTGAAAAGTCAAAAAACAATAGATGCTGGTGTGGATGCAGAAAAAGGAATGCTTATACACTTTTGGTGGGACTACAAATTAGTACAACCTCTATGGAAAACAGTATGGAGATTCCTCAAAGAAATAAATATAGACTTTACCATTTGATACAGCAATCCCATTACTGGGTATATACCTGAAGGAAAAGAAATCATTTTATCAAAAAGACATCTGCACCTGAATGCTTATTGCAGCACAACTCACAATTGCAAAGACGTGGAATCAACCTAAGTACCCATCAATTCATGAGTGGATTAAGAAAATGTGGTATATATATACCATGGAGTACTGCTCAGCCATAAAGGAAATGAAATGTCTTTTGCAGCAACTTGGATAGAACTGGAGACCATTATCCTAAGTGAAGTATCTCAGGAATGGAAAAACAAACACCACATGTACTCTCTAATAATTGGGAGCTAAACGATGGGCACACACGGGCACAAAAAAATGTAAAGGTCATTGGAAACCAAGAAAGGGGAAGGGGAGATGGGAGAAAGGGTAAAAACTTTCCTATTGGGTTCCTATGAACACTATTCTGGTGATGGGCACACTAAACATTCCGACTTGGCAGGTGCGACTTAGAGGGTGCAGTGGCTCATGCCTACAATCCCAGCACTCGGGGAGGCTGACATGGGAGGATCACTTGAGCTCAGGAGTTCAAGACCAGCCTGAGCAAGAGCCAGACCCCATCTCTACTAAAAATAGAAAAATTAGCCAGGCATGGTGGCACATGCCTGCAGTCCCAGCTACTTGGTAGGCTGAGGCAGGAGGATTGCTTGAGCCCAGAGTTTGAGGTTGCAGTGAGCTATGATGACACCACTGCAACTGTAGCTGGGTGACAGAGTGAGACCCTGTAGAAAGAAAAGAAAAGAAAAAGAGAGAGAGAGAGGGAGAAAGAAAGAAAGAGAGAGAAAGAGAATGAAAAAAAGCAAGAAAGAAAAGAAAAAAAAAGGAAAGAAAAGAAAAGGAAAAGAAAAGAGAAGAAAAGAAAAAACTCTAATAGAGCCAGGGAAGGCCATGAAGAGAGGGTTCTCATGCCTGTATGACTGATAACAGAAACTGTTACAACAAAATGAAAAACCCACAACTGTGCACAAAGGCTATCACAACTTTACACAAAATATACTTCTGCAAGGATACCTACCCAGCCTGCCTGTCCAACTTCTGACTGGCATCACCCTTGTTATTGATCCTTGCAGCTGAGAATAATTATTTCAAAACAATTATATAATCCTCATTTTTTTTCCTTTACCTCCCTGAATATACAAATAGTTTACTATGGCACGCAAAATCCCAATTAAATGCTCTATTCCCAAATAAATATTTTCCTCTTTTAGAAAGCCTCTGTCTTTTATTTCGGTTGACAGGGAGTACACAAGGGATGAGATACAGGTGATTTTCATTTTTTTAAACATGTTTTTCTGTATTTTCCTAATTCTACAATGCACTTCATTTTACTCTCATCAAGCAAATAAACTCACATACACAATAAATAGGTTTTATCTTTATTTCCCATTGGAGCCATCAGTTTAGTTGGCCTGAAGACACTAATCTCCATACTTGACTCCCCTACCCAAACCTAGCCATTTAGCTCTCCAGAAAGTAAGGTCATTTCAGTTAATACCATAGGCTATTTCTTTGTTTTTCTAAATCTACTATTATGTATTCCCTGCTCCCCCTGCCATCTCCACGCACTAACAAGCCCCCTCCAAATGTGTTTTGGGGTTCCTCATGCAACCTCTAGTTTGGTCATTTGCTGGAAGGACTCACCAGATTTGACAGCAGTAACAATAAGACTTGCTTTCTCACTAAGGATGACTATTTCTTTATGTAAATTCATTTTAATGAAAGCCTCTCACACACAGTTCACCTTCCCTGAAAACACTGCTCAGAAGACTCCCTCCCTCTTAAGCAAAGAGGCACTTCAAAAACTGTCCTGATTAATGGCTCCAAGGATGGGACACAGGCCTCATTTCTTTCATTCTCTAAACGGTATTTATTGGGTATCTACTGTGAAGACCGTGCATTTGGAAGTCAGACTTGTTAATGAAAAATCACACGGAGGCCACGTTTGTGTATACCCCTAGGCCAACCATCACAGCCACGGAACACAAACTTAAAATATCCTGATTTCATCAAAATGCTGTTCTGACCAGGAAGGAAGCTGCAGCTTTTTTCTTGTCCGCATGATAAAAGTGAACCAATTAGCCACAGACAAAAACCTTGTACAGCTCTACTTGTCCTAAAAGGAATGGAAGTTTATAATAGCCAATTTATCGCTGCACTTCCTCATTATGGTTTATAAGCTGCGTTGTAACAGTTCACCAACTGTTCCTTTGTATGAACAATAAACTCTTAAAACGTTGATGTGATGTGATTTTAACTAAAATGCTATTTCACAAAGGTGTAAACACCTCAAACTTACAGCATCTCATCTCGTTTTCTCCTATAACAAAACCAAACAATAGCGTAAACCAGCCATTCATCCTTCGGACTTTGTTCTTCCTCGCTGCTGAAGACCTGGCACCGCCGAAAATATTCAAAAGCTGGTGGTACAGGCCCCAAACGGCCTCGTGCAAGCTCGGCAAAGTCCCCTGAAGGCCGGGGGTCTCTACGCAGCGGTTCCCTCACGGCCCCCACTCCTCCCAGCACACCTGTTTCTTTCTCCCCAGACCTGCTGGCGCCTCCAACACTGCCGCGCCGCCTCCGCCAGCGGCAGCCCCTGGGCTGGGCTCCCCTCTTGGCTTCCTGGGCCCGATTGGGGGTCTGTTTGGACTGCACCGCTTCGCTAGCCCCCACCAGAGGGAAGGGATCCCCGGCTCCGCCTCGTGGGCGTACTCTGAGTATCTCGCCGACCCCCGGGGCGCGCGCCGGGCAGAGCGTCCGGGCCCATGTCCCCTCTAGGACTGCGGAGGTTTCTCAACTCTCTGGTGGGACGGAGAGAGCGGCGGGCTAGTGTCTCACGCACACGCCCCCTGGCCGGGACCAATCACCGGCCACCGAGAGCGCCGGGCCAGCGCTAAAGTTTTATTCCAGTACCTACAGACGTTATCATATGTTTTTTTTCTCCTTAGATATGTTGATGGATTTGCTAATGTTGAACAATTCTTGCATTTCTGGAATAAACACCATCTGGTCATAATGTATTTTCTAAATGCGATGCTGGATTCTGTTGGCTATTTTATTTAATACTTTTATATTGATATTTATAAGTTAGAATGGTTTGTAGTTTTATTTTCATGCAATTTCCATTAAGCCTTTAGTATCAATTTTATTATATTGTTTTTAAAAATGAAACTTTTCTTCCTTTACCCATTATCTGTTAAGTTTAAGTAATGTTGAGATGATCAAATCTTTAAAATTTTAGAATTCTCCTGTGAAACCATCTGAGTCTAGCTTGTTTGTTTGTTCGTTTATAGTATTCTTTATTTCTTCTCTAAGGAAATTGCTTTGTTCAGATTTTTTTCACTGGGGCCACTATGGTAAATTGTGTTCGTATAAGAGATTATCCATTTCTTCTAGGCTTAAGAATTTATATCAATGGAGATGAGAAAATTAATATATTATTCTTTTGTTTTTAAATTTAAAAATATAATATTGGTGGCTCACATTCTCTAAATATGTTTGAGTGGATGAGATCAGAGCATACAAACATGATTAGCCTGGAGAAAGAATGGGATCATCTCCAAGACAGGAGGAATGGATGGGTTAGGATATAGTTCATCTAAAAAAAAGTTAAAGGTTTGATTGTTTTTGTTTATCTGTGTGGTCTAATGGAAAACTACCTGCTGAGTTTGAAAACAGGCCAAATCAGTTTTAGGAATTTCATGTCACTTGTTCCATTTATGTGGCCCTCCTGTTTCTCCTAAATTTTGGCAGTGTTACTCACGACACATTCTGTTAAATAGACATGAAATCAGAAAAGATTTACTGAGCACTTTCGATGTGCCATTCATCTTTCTCCCTTAATCTCTCTGTCCTCTGGGAATTGGGTGATTTTTTTTTTTTAGATATATCAATTTCCATATGATTGCATTCTTATTCTTCAAAGAAGGTAGAGACCAGAAATTTCTTATAGAGCTCTGGAAGAAAAGCTTCAGTTTTCAAGACCTTCTGTTCCCTGCTAATAAATACTTTATTTTTAAACTTACATCTCATAGAAATGTGTGCTCAACAGTTAGCCCTCTGCAATATAATTTATACTATAAATTTAGTAAAAGTAGGGCTACTTTTCAATTGACATGTACCATTACAGTGTTTCTGCTACCACCCATCCTGATTAAGCACATGACTCTGAACTTAATGTGCCCCATGTTGAAGAACCACCTTGACGAGGAGTGAGTCTCTGAGCATTTGACATTTCTTACCTATTTTCTTAACTTGATGGCATCTCCTAGCTGAGACAATTATTTAAAATTCTCTAGTTTTTAAATACTTGAGTGTCATCTCTTCTTTACACATCCTTGAACATTCTTTTCAGGCCTCAGCAGAATGGCGTAACACTTGGGAATAAGTATGAAGGTGAATAACGCAGCACTTGAGGCTAGGATGCAGGAGATCTCCGCAGCTACCATGGCCTTCCCCTCCGTGCTGTGTGGTAAGTGGGAAGAAAGGAGATCTAGACACTGCAGAACACCAGCGTGCTGAATGTAATGAACTTGGCCTCATTAAAAGTATCTGGTAGGCTCCTGGCTAAAAATGCCACAGCAAAACTCACTAGTGCCAGGAAGCCAGTGTAGCCCAAGACACAGTAAGCAGTGATGGAGCCCTTGTTACATTCAATAACAAGGAAGCCCGGCTCGGAGTGAGAGTCCTTGTTTAGAAATGGGGGAGAAGTCCCCAGCCAGATTCCACAGAGAGTTGCTTGGATCAGTGAGCAGGCGAGAACAGTTGTTTTGAAAGTTGTGTGTCCCATATACTTCCCCATTCTACTCTCAGGCTTCTTGGCTCTGAATGGCAGGACTACAGTGATGGTTTTAGCCAAAATAGAGGCAATGGCCACAGTGAATGTGATTCCAAAAACTGCTGATGGAGGCAAGTGGCTGTTGTAGGTTGACCAATAAAAAGTAAGGAACAGAAGAAGCAGCAGATGAGAGAGATGAGGAGGGTGTAGCTGAGACCTCTATTATTGGCTTTGACTGTAAGAGAGTCTTGCTGTTTTACAAAAAGCATGAGAACAAGAGCTGTGAGGATGGAAAAGGAAATGCTGGCACAAGCTAGAGTCATTCCCAAAGATTTCTTCAAATGATAGAAATATTTCTGCTTTGGGAGGCAGTAGTTCCTCTCCCTGTTTGGATACTGATCTTCTGGACACTTAACACACTGTTTAGAGTGTAAGCAAATAAATGAGGAATTACTTTCTCTCTTGCAGTCTGTATTAATATTCTCTCTCCCCAAGCCATGAAAATGATTATGGGAATACATTTCTTTTAGTCTACAAACCATACAACTCTCTGCTGCTTGTAAATTACAATGCTAAAAATCTTAAAAGTGAATTTCCTTCCTAGAAATGAAAAGAGGATCTTTTAAAAACTAGTACATTGGATTGATTGTTTTATGGGTTTATCTGAGCAACCATTATCATATTTGGCAACATTCTTTTGACTGCAGGTAACAATGATTCAGACACGCTTAATCACAACAGGGAATATATTTTATAGATGATCATTTTAAACATATATGCCTTAACAGTCTTCAGTAGCTTTATTTTTTCTTTTTCTTTTTTTTTTTTTTGAGGCAGAGACTCACTCTGTTGCCCGGGCTAGAGTGAGTGCCGTGGCGTCATCCTAGCTCACAGCAACCTCAAACTCCTGGGCTCTGGCAATCCTACTGCCTCAGCCTCCCGAGTAGCTGGGACTACAGGCATGTGCCACCATGCCCGGCTAATTTTTTCTATATATATGTCTTTAGTTGTCCAGATCATTTCTTTCTATTTTTTAGCAGAGACGGGGTCTCACTCTTGGTCAGGCTGGTCTCGAACTCCTGACCTTGAGCAATCCGCCCGCC
>RJWJ010028027.1:0-21730 GCA_004363605.1 Indri indri
CCGGGCGCGGCTCACCCGGCCGCCCGCCTGAGCCCCCTGCTCCCCACCCCAGGCCTCCGGGCTGCGCCGGGCCCGGTTCTCCGCCCGCCGCCGGGACTGCGCGCCGGCGACTAAGTTTGGCTCCAAGAGGGAGCGGGAGCAGCCCCGGAAGGGTAAGGAACGGAACACTCAAGCACCTCAGGGGAACAAGCTCCTCCCGCCGCGGGGGTCCGACCGTCCTCGGTCTACAGTGGCGGCTCGGCGGGGACTGGAGCTACTCCTCGGACCTTCCTCCGTCTCCGCCTCCCCTCGCTCTCCGCTCCCGGGGCCGGGCTAACGCGGCTGCCACAGACCGAGAGGCTTAAAATGGCGCCGCACAAGGAGCTCTTATAAGTCGCGCAGAAGCCGCTGTATCCTGCCGCTGCCGGCGCAGCGCGGAGCGTTCCGCCGCGTGAGGACAAGGGGCGGGGCGCGGGAGGGCGGAGGAAAGTAGTCCCCGCGCCGCCCAACAGCTCTCCGCTGTCTGACCGCCCGGAGTCAGGGCGGGGTGCTCGCGCACCCCTTGGACGCTCCCAGGGTGGAAGCTGCTGGCTGCCGGCCGCGCGGAACCGGAGGGCAGCCCGTTAGGGCGCCATGGTCTGCGGCGGAGAAGCCGGACCCTCGCCGGCCGGGGTCGGGGGAGGGCGGCCCCGGGATCCTCCTCTGTCCCAAGCCCGACGCCCTCGGAGCACCCCTAACCCTGAGAGCAGACTCGGGGCTCGCCGCGCGCTTCTTGCTGCCCGCGGGAGGTGGCACCTCGGCCCCGGCCCTCAGGGATCGCGCGGGGCGGGTGGAAGAGATTCTGGGAGGCGGAAGTTCGGGACCCCGGCGGCAGCGGCCGGGGCTCCGAGGTCAGGCGGTCCGGCTCGGGGAGCGCCAGAGCTGCCGCTGCACAGCCGTCGGTCTGGGGACTCCCGCCGGGCGCGGGTTGTGGGCTGCGCCGACGTTGCTGTCTGTGCCACACGGTCCCTGCTGGATCTGGCTCGCAGCCCAGTCTCCCAACACCCCAAAGCCCCCCGCTGTCCGGCTGGTGGATCCCACCTCCCAATCGGCTGCTCAGCCTGTATCGGGTCCTGAACCACCCGGCCGAGCCGCCTTCTGTCCGCACTCCCGAAGACTGTGAACTCTTGGTAGAATGGGCACCAAGCCCGCAATTCAACAAGTCCTTATGAAGTACCTACTGTGAACAAATAACTAATGGAAATGGATTAGCTCCAGACACTGTCAATTAGGTTAATTCTTATAGATTCGATTTTTATCTGGTTACACTTGTCACTAGGTATCAATAGATTTATTTGTGGGGATTTTTCTTTGGAGGAGCTGCATTTCTACGGTGTTATTTATTTGAGAAATCCAAGTATGTTGTTTACAGAAGAACTATCTATTGGGCAGCCTCTAATTTTTTAAACTATTTTCTATTCTTAAAAAACATTTTCTTATTCGTTTCAATAGGTTGAAGTTGGGGTCTTCATTTCCCTTGGAAATGTTTCCATTGTGATACAGCAAGATTAGTGTTTGTCAAAGCTGAACAATTACGATCTATTCACTTTCTCTAGTCTATTGTTTTATGCTTATTTTTCCTCCAAAACAATGGAGTACAAAAAGCAACAGTGAAAGTTATTTCAGTGCTTTTATCATAGGACTATAATTAATGCATGCGAACAATAGGTCTTTAGACATAGGTACAAGCAGGAAACCTACTTATTAATTCACTCATGGAGGTAGGATGTGTAGTTTTAGGCATAGCTATTTCAGGGCCAACACATTATTTAAATAACTTATTTTTCTGTCTTAAAGATATTTTACTGTATACAGTGGTAATATCAACTGCTGCCTATCACTGTAGCACATGTGGGCCACTGCAGTGGAAAAAGACCACACACTAAAATGATATTCAGTGAGATCCATTGTCTAGAATGACTTTCTCATTTGTAGCTTTCTTAGTAATTCTGTAGAATTAAGTGTAGCTGTTAGTTGGTAGTTAACTCAGCTGGTCATAATTCAAACAGATTGAACAGAAAAAGGTATTTCATCAACGCAATGTTTCTAATATAAACTCAAAAGTATAAATGGCGTTTTTGCGTGCTGATCCACAGTTTCAATTGTCATATACAGAGTTAAAAAATATGCACCTGATTTGATTAAAGTCATAGGTTCAAAATAAGATGACTGACTAACCACAATTAGAGGACTTTTTAAAAAACAAATGTTTACTTTTTCTATGTTCAGTTTATTTTTGCTGAATAAGGCACACTGTTAAAACTGGTTTATAAAAATCTGCACCAATAGAAGATCTAAAGATGAAAACACTTCTGTATTTGTATTTCTCTAATCCGGTACCAAAATAATTGAAGCATTTTTCTAAAATTTAGATACTTTAATCTTAATTTAAAATTATGATTTTTAAATCCCCATTGATATTTTAAGCATACAAATGTTAATTAAAGAAAATGTAAAATTTCCAATAATGCAGTATGCTGTTTTTCCTGTCAAATTTAAGTGTACTGAAGAATTACTGGGTAACTAGTATTAAAACAAGTTGGTTAAATTTAACATATTGCTCAGAAGTTTTATTTGCATCTTTCATAAAGCAAAAATTGTTTCAATTGTCTCAACAAAAATATGAAATGAATAACTTCTGTGAAATGAAGACAAATACTATCATTAAACCAAAGAGAAATACAGTATCAAAATACCTAATGAGTTGGTGAAACAAGTAATTATGTAAAAATAATTTTTAAAACTTGGGCAATACATTTCATAAAAACACCTGGTTATCTTTTTTATGCTCTTTCCTTCTAGAGCCAGCCCCCTGAGTTTGACATAAATTAATTTTGCGAATAAATTAATTTTGCGAAACAGCAACAGACAAATGGTTTAAATTTTAGGCTCCGAAGTGTCTCCAGCTAGTTTAACAGAGAAGGTATTTTTTTGTCATGATATTAGACCATTGGCATATCAAACGGTGGCCACACAGAACCTGAATGTAAAGTGTTCTGTCCTTAAAATACATGCTTTTGAACCTTTAAGCAAAATAATAAATGCCCAGATTGTTTTCACATTTCAGACAGAAACATTAATCAAGCCTGCATTGTAAGGTCTGCTCACTTTTTGGATACTTAACTCTATCCAATCCATTAATTAAACATTTATTGAGCACCTAAGACAATGAGCTTCTTTTAGAGAGAGGGAAACAGATGACTGGCCCCTTTTGATTAGGTCCCTTAAATTAATGTAAAATTGTAACTGTTAATCAATCCTACTTGAAAATAAGCAGAAGCGATAGAAAACAAGCTGTGAAACTAGGGTGTGGTCTCCTTTGGACACTGCATCCCAGCAGACAGGTGAGAACAATATTCCACACATTTAAAAACAATCAATCCCAATGCTCTAAGAAGGCCTGTTAAAAATATTTCTTTATGACAACATGAAAACACCGGACAATAATCAGGATCAGCTTTTCATTTAGCAGTTCATCAAGTGGGCTATTTATGGATTGGGACTTTTGATTTGCAATACATCATCTCAGGGCTCAGTGTTATCTTTTGATTTCTTTCCAGCTGAACAGGCTAAGTAGTTGTAAATACCTCTTGTCAGACTACATGGTTGGCTATTCTCGCACACAGAAGTAATCTAGGAACCCACTGGGCAAGTCCAGCGGTGAGCCACCGTGGAAAGCTTGCAGCCGATGGATGCGCACTGCAGAGCGAGAGAGGAGCAATAAAGGTGGCAAGAGGAATGGCCGTGGTGGTTGCGGTGGCCTGGTGGCTTCGGTTATTCCAGAAACACCCTTCATGCTTGGAGTTACGTGTGCTCCCAAGGCCTTCACTGGTTTGCCACACTAAGCAAGTACATTTTAATGGCTACCATAGAAAATGTGAAGGAGAAGCAATGGAGACATCATCTATGATATTCAAGGAATATAAAGGTATATATTTCTCAGTATTTCTAAGAACAGACAAATACTGCTGCATTGCTAAGAAATCATGCTTCGAGACACACACACACCCAACATACGTGCGCGCGCGCACACACACACCCTCACACACCCCTTTATTAAAAATTTCAAAATGGTTGCAGATATTTCATTTCATTCACAAGAAGGTTAAAGGCGTTTCCCATCGCAAGAAGGATTAACTTACCGGAGGATTCTGGGACTGCAGATGTATACTGCGGCAAAATCCTAAATTCATCGAAAAAAATCATTTCTGGACTCCAGCTGCTAAAAAATAATAGAATTATAGTAAATCATGGATAAGATTAAAACAAACTATTTTCACTTTCCAAAGTGTTCAGAAAAAAAAAATGATTCTTTTCTTTTAAATCATTTCTTAAACAATGCAAATTTTAAAGTAGCTTTTCTTTCCAGACCTCGCAGCGCCATGAAATCGATAATTTTTGATCTTTTGGTTAGTAGGCAACATGGTGAGCTGTTGCAGGAACTGCAGGCAGCAGACATGTTCTTGTCAGCTAAAAATTTTCATATTGTTTTTGAATCCATTGAGATTTGTAGATGTGTTATCACCGGGGTTTTTTGTTTTAGCTTGCACTAGGCTATAGGGACGCAAACCCTCAGTTTATCGACATATACATGTCTATTGCTTTATATGTATTAAAAACAGGGAGTCTTACTGGATCTGAAACAAAAAATTATGTAAAAGGAGTGGCTGGTGTGATTATAATCCCATCATGCAGGGTCCATGGTTCCCATTTAGTGAAATTTCGCAGAGGGCAACTTCTTAAGAACATCCCTGCTGTGCAGAGTGAAAAGCATGAACAAACCAAAGACAGAATTCATCTGTGTTTATATTTTACAAACAATGAAAAACCTACTCTTTGTATGCCTTTTTTCCCCCACCTTATTATTTCATGAAAACTGCAGCATTTTCCCCGCCCCCATCCAAACACTCACCACCCCAGCACTGCAGTATTCTGTCCCTCTTTGCTTCTCCTTCGTCTTCTTTTTCGCTTTCACAAATTCTGCACGCGCCATCTTTGTGCAGGGTGATTCTCTGCTAATTTCACTTACCCATTCTCTTACAAATCAGTTCAGAAATAGGAAATTATAGTGCGCTTTGGGGCTTAATTTGCCTAAATTTCTTTCAGTCTCCCGTTCTGACATAGAAAAATGGAGACGACAGGGGGGAAAGTCAAAAAAAAAAAAAAAAAAAAAAAGAGAGATTTCTAGTATTGCCATAACCTGTTGTATACAGTGGTAATAAAAAATATTATTAACATAATAGCAACAGCTGCAGCCTAAATAGAAGCTATGAGATAATTAATGTGCTACAACAAATTAATTTGCTGCAGGTGCTTCTGCTGTGAACTGAGTAACCCATGCCATATAAAGTCTAAATACAATTATGATTCCCCCCCATGTCCTGTCTGGTAAATGTGCCTATTTAAAAAACAAAATCCTCTCCAGTCCTTTTCCCCCTGCGTCCCCCACCCCATCCTGAATGGTTTAGTCATGAGTGGGTAAGTGTGGAGTTGTATCGGGTGTGTATGAGTATTATGGGGTATGGCATTTTTAAACCTATGGAGGTTTTATGCTGTGTCTTAGTTGGAAAACATATGGATAAGCTATAGATTTCTTTTAAAAATTACAGGTAGTTTGTAATGCTTAAGAGCTTTATTGGTTTTACAACAAAAATTAGATGTGTCCATGTGTATAGCTAGAAGAAAAAGAACAATGTTGAGCAGATACCTAACTGAAATAATAATTTAAAAAAATAATCATCTGTCTTATAAAAGAAAGAAGTGTGTTTACAGTGTGGCATTCTTCATCAATATGAACGAGAGATTTTTTTTTTTTATACTCACCTGCTGTCTAGTTGAGTGTTAATGGAGAGTGGTTGCTGGTTATATCACAAGCATGTGCCAGAAATATATTGTATCAGGGTAACACGGCAGGGGCCTGGAGGAGGTCACAGTGCCAGAAGCAAATGTCCATTTTCTATTTTGTACCACTTAGTGAAAAAATAACTTTGGTTGAATTTTTTTTTAACTACTTGGCTAAAAAATTCTTGAAGATAAAGTCATTTCTGATGTCTCTCTCAGTAATGCTGCTGAAAGAAATGACATTTTTGTTTACACTGCAGTCCTAATTTGTTGTTTGTTAAAAAACACAAAGCATATAAATTTTATCACGGTCAAATTTTCAAAGTTATTGGTTATTAAAATTTATTTTGTTGGATGATCTTAAAATTTAATACTAAATCTTAAAATACTATAAATTAGTTTCTTATACAATGCATAGATTTTAACAGCATTTTGGTATAACTTTGCAGAAATTTTAGTTCTAGGAGAAGATATAAAATTATTCAAAAAGAACACTATTCCAAGAATACCAGAAGGGACACTGCATTTGCATGGATTTTCTTTAAAATATGTTTAATTTCATACTCATTTTAGGTGGACAAGCAATGCTCTGAGTCACCACCATTCTTTGCAGAGGTCCCGCGTGTTTAGCACACCATTTCTCATTCGGTGATGGACATATGTTTTACTCCATCTTTCTTTTGTTTATACTAAAGCTTTTTCTTCATAATCCCTTTTCAAATCTGCTCATGTTTTGAATTTGCAATTATAGAATTTGAATTGGTGGAAAAGAAAATAAACAAAGATCATGTTGGTTTTCTTTGAGAAAGAAGAGAAATAGCCAATTCTTTGATAAAAATGAGGAAAGTTAACAAGTATAAAATATATACATCCTCTCTCGGATTTTCCAGTAATTTTCATGGCAGCTGTCCACCAAATGGAACTCTCTGAAATCATATAGTTCTATACTTTTAAAATTAATTTGGGAAAAGAAGGAAGTACTTTAATTTCTGTTGCTCCAAGGGATCGTCCATTCAAAATATTTTTCCTTCCACCATAAATCAAACGAGAAACTACACTGTAAGAAATCAAGATAGTGAATGTCTAACACACACATTGCTCTTTCCTATTAATGTTCTCTTTTCATAGCAAACCTGTCTTTAGTTCTTTCAACCTTTTCTCACATAACTTAGTTTTCAGAATCCTTATTCTTAAGATTGTCAGTACAAGTGACATTGTACAGGTTCTGAACAATAAAAAAATGGTGGTTGTTGTAAGCTAATTCATTTTGGGGTGTTTTGTTACATAGGAAAAGCTAACTAATAGATGATTCAATTTGGGGCTTGTTTTTAATAATCACATCATACTGCAGTTTTATCCTGAGCTGCTTGTCTTCCAAAACAAAAATTTCTAAAGATTTTTAATTGTGCAGTCCTCTCAGTAAAATAATTTTGTATATGTACCCCCAAATGTGTTTATTTAAATTATATACATGTCCTGCTGTCAATACATATATTAAACATCAACAAAGCTTGAGTTATTTTTTTTAAGGTAAAAAAATAAATGTAGGGGTTACAGTATTTTATTTCCTCATTCCAGTGGGTCCTCATATACCTTCTGGGTTATGGTCACTCCACACAGGACCACTGTTCTTAAACTCTCAAATCTTTTCCATAATATGCTTTAAAGCATCATTCCACCCATTCTGAATTTGTGCAATTTGTTTTTTAAAACTGAACTTGGAGCTTAATTTATTATAGTTACTGATTATCTCAGAAACCTTTGGGGAATTACACCTTGATCTTTTCTATTAACTGACTTTAAATAAACCTCTTTTGGTAAAAACCACCATTCATGTTTCTAGCAAATATACCTAGAACATATACTGGTTTGCAGAGTCTCTTGCATCACCATTTTCTCTTAATATTTAACTTTTGTGTGTGTGTATATACGAATCCTGTGTCTTTCCCTTCTTTAATACTGTTTAACAAGGAAGTATTAACAAAGAGGATAAGGATGCTTCTTAAGTGTCAAAAGATTCTGAGATACCTCACTTAATAATAGTTGTGCTTTTAGTATCTGCTGATTAAGAATCTATATAATGACAAAAAGCTGCTATAAATTCAGTATTGATTTTAAACAAATTTGTGTTTTATTAATCCCAGTGCAATCTGCATGAATTTGAATACTATTTAAACATATGTGGAAGACTCGTTTTTTCAGTGCACAGACACCTCTTAGGGCCCACGTGGGGTCTTGGAGCCCTTGCTTAACTTGGTAGTTAGAAAGCCACTGCTGTGACGAACACAGGAGATGCAAATCCCATTCTGCCATGCTGGCATCACCTACAGTAATGTCCCCTGCCGTAGCAGTACCAGCAGTGGTACTGAGAGTCACTACAATCCAAATAGTGGCCTCGATTTATTGATCTTCTGCCAGGTATGAAGCTCTGACCTTCACAACGCAGTGAACTTCACTCTTCATATTTAAGTCCTCTTTTAACCATCATAACTAGTGAAATACAGGGAAATCTTATTTTCCTCATTTCACATTTTGGAAATTGAGACTTAGTTTGCACAGGTTATAAGCTAAATAAATAGCTGGAATTTGAACTCTAGACTTGTACTGTCCAAGAGCCATTAGCCACATGTGGCTACTTACATTTAAATAAATTAAAATCAAATTAAATAAAATTGCTCAGTCTCATTAACACATTGTAAGCACTCAATAGCTACATGTGGCTACTATATTGCACAGCACAAAGACTGTCTCCATCACCACAATAAGTTCCACCGGACAGTGCTGAATTAGGCCGATGAACTGCAAAGCCTCCACTGTAACCACTGGATTTAATCTGCCTTACCCATTCATTCCTTTACTCATTAATTCATTCAACAAACATTTCCTGAATACCTCCTATGTTCTAAGCACCACATTGGACACTGGAGAGTTATCTCACTGCATTGTTGTCAAAAGTAAATGAAATGACATGAAGGTTTTTTAAGTCATAAGTTTCTAGATAAAATGAGATACTTTTATGTTGTAGTTGCCGTAGTGTAATGAGACTGCTTCATTGAGAGCAGGGTCTGTGTTACTCTTCTTGAAATTCTCTTTTCACTCCCCCCTACACCTCCCCCAGCACTTAGCAGGGTACACAGGGTACAGTACCCACCAGAAGTGAATGCAGAGTCTCACATGTGTCAGTGTTTGTCTGAACACCTTCTGAACCTTTTTTCCTAAGCTTGGGGAATTCTCTCAGGTGGAGTATTGTGGGCAACATGGGCTGTGGCAGCTGGAGCATGAGGTCTCAGCTCAGCCAATCAGATGCTTCTGTTTGGTGCTTTGACTGGAGCAGATGACACGAAGAAGCAGAGACAGATTTAATTATTTCAGATTGCAAAATAATACGTGCACCATGTAAAACATTCAAACAAATCAGAAATGTATGAGATAGAATGAAAGTGTCCCATAATTCCATGCCACAGATCTCCATCAGCATTTCTAAATTTTTGAATTTAATAATGCATTCACATATGTATATGTGTGTATATATTTATATGTGTATATATATTTATGTTTATAGATAGATAGATAGAATATATTTCTCTTGGACTGGTACACCAGGCAGATTCATTAGTTTGGCTTGATTGAATTGATACAGCCTTTCCCTTTCTTTCTTTTTGTTATATATACATATAGATTTTTCTAGTAAAATTATTTTATTAAGCTATAATATCCATCTCCAACAGCTTGAAATAAAATTTCCATCATATTCAATTGAAATGTATGTCACTTTCTTTTAGAATCTCCTTTTTTTTTCATTAAATTAATTTCTAAACCACGCAATGTGCCCAGATATAGGTTTTTGGAAAGACCACAAGTCACCCCAGCTCCATGAAGTGATGAACTGGTCCTTGCTTTGGAAAACCCTCCTAAGTGTTATGTCCATAAATATATGTATATTTCACCCTGTCCACCGGTTCCCACCACCACTGCTCTCACATTAGTGCTGTTATTAATTTCTTCTGTACCCTGTCAATTTCTCTGAGACAAATATGAGTTTGCATTACTTTTTTATACAAAACACTCCTTGTTTTTACAAAAGCTAGTATAATTTTCTTGCACTTTATTTTGTCACTTAACGTATCTTGGAAATCTATATCAGTACCTAGAGTGCTACCTCATTTGTTTTTATGACCACATGGCATTCCATGGTACCTTAATTTATATAACTAGCCCCTCCCTATTGATGGACATTAGGTTGGTTGTTTCCAAGCATTTGTCACTACAAATAGTGCTGCATAAAAATTTCTTGCATGTGTCATTTATTACATGTGCAAATCTTAACTGTAGGATCAATTCCCAGAAGTGAAACTGCTGAGTCAAAGGACATAATGCACCAAGAGAGGAATCAGTATGATATTGTCAAATTCCCAATATCTAATAGGCACTCCCAATTATCATAGGTGTTGTAACAATTTCCATTTTCACCAGGAATATCTGCAAATGCCTGTTCTCTAGCAGTTTCATCAATGGAGGGTATGTGGAAGATACTTCTGTGCCCACCATACCCTCTAGACAGTCATCTTTATACTACAGCTGCAACTCTCTGCCCCAGGGCTTTTATTCTTCTTTTCCTTCTCCTTCTCTTCCTCTTCCTCCTTCTTCTTCTGGAAGCAGGCTTGGCCTGTGTGTGAGTGTGGGGATGGATAGTGCAGAAATGCCTAAGAGTTAATTCTGCACAAGCAGCAATCAACCAATGACTAGGGAGCAGATGGATAGCAACCCCTGCTTTCTCACTTGTAGAGTGGGAAATTCCAAAGTGTGTTCTACACTGTCTCCCACAGTTCCCCATCTCAGCTCCAGGTACCCACAGTGGTGACTGGCTTGATCCTGTCTGGACTTCTTTCTCTTTCTTACTTCCCTTCTGGTGTTTCCTGAACTCACCTCCCAAATAAACTACTTACACTAAACTACTTGGGAGAACCCAATCTAACAGTGTGTCATCAAACTTTTGGAATTTTATAATGATAGCTCAATGTAATTTGAATTTGCGTTTCTCTTTCTGATAAGGTTGAGCATATTTTTATACATCTGAGTATTTTTCTTTTTATTTCTGTGAACTGAGGATCATGTATTTTGCCTATTGGCTCTTCAATTTTTATAAAATCTCTGTAGTAGGAAGATTCAGTCTTTGTATGTGATATGAATATTTTTCCAGTTTGTGGTTTGTCTTTGTTTATGGTGTTTTTCTGTTTTTTTGCCTTCTCCTCCTCGTCCTTCTCCTCCTCCTTCTCTTCCTTTGTCTTTGGCTATTTAGGAGGTTCTCTTTTTACGTAGGCAAATTAATCGATCTTTTCTTTTGTCTCTTCTGCATACTGAGTCATAGTTAGAAACACTTTTCTCCATTCCAAGTTATAGAAGAAGAATCCCATGTTTTCTAATAACATTTCTTATTTTTATTTTTACATTAATATCTTTAATCTATTTGGAATTTATTCTAAAGGATATTCAACAACTTTTACCTTCATTGTGATTTTTTTGCTCTGTGGTCTCTCCCAGAATCACCCACCACTGTGGAGACTGCCCTTGGATTACCATGAGCAAGACGTCATATTTCACTGCCCGAACCTGTTTCCTCTTGCAAAGGATTACGAGTCGCTCAGCTTTCCTCGTAACTTGGCCTTTACTACCCTTATTAGCAGAAGAGTTTCCTGCTGCAGCATCTCTCTATCTGGAATAGTCTCTCTGTATCTTTTTACTTTACCATGCCCATATTTTATATCCATCAAATGTGTACATTTTCTTCCTTCCCCATAATTCTTCATTTTTTTCTTTTGTTCTGCTTAAAATGGCAGAGCAACTAGTATGCCATCTTCATATGGCATTGGACCCAATCTCTCCTAACATTGCAGCACGTTTTTAATTGCAGGCTCAAAAAATAATTGAGAGGGCCCTAGCAATTTCTAAATCTGACTTTTGCAACTCATCATGCTGTTGTGTACATTTTGAATCTATTTTTGTCTTGATAGTTGTTCACTCTTAAAGAGAAATATATTAAAAATAGATAGATGATAGATAGATAGACATTACTTTTATTCCTCTCTAGAATGTCATAAGCTGTGACACACGTCACATCTGCACACAAACTTGATTAAATTCAGCTGTATTGGCCAAAGCAGACTAACTGGAAGGATTAGACCTTTTCTGATTTTTTGCTGCCTGTTTGTCCCTTAGCTGTGCTTCTAAAAATATTGCTTTTGCACTTCCAGTTCTTTTTATGATATCCTGGGCCACTTCTACTTCCAAATGTGGATGAATCATACTCACCGATCTTAAGGTTTTTTTTCTAATTGAGTAGCATCTGCAGAGGTATAATCTTTATTAGAAACAATGAAAGAAGCCCATCATATTCTATTGGCCTGGTTAACTGTCTTACTATTGAGTTAGAGACCCTATTCAATACTAGACAAGGAAACCAGCCAGAATTTCGTCCTCTCATGGGTGTTTTAAGCTCCTTTTGCCCACATATGACACAAGGAAAGTGTGTCACCACTACCTGTTCACTCAACTGCTTCTGTGTGTACCAGACTCTGATTGCTTTACCTGGGAAGAAAATACTCCTGCCTGTGGCAACTATAACAGAATAACTGCAAGATCTGCTTTCACAAACACTTTAAAAGGCCTTACTGGCTTTTTCTTGCGTAAGACCAGGGCAGTAAAACTGGGTGGCAAAATGCCCATCTCCCCATCAGTCCTCCATTCTCTCTGCAGGTTTTCAGTGTAGCCTCTGTGGAAACTTCCATCGCAGACATCTCCCTGGCACCCCGACCCTCCTCATCAGAATACTCCTCCCCTGAGTGTCGCTAGCTGTGGAATTGTAAGGCACCATTATAATAAAGGTGACAATGACAGATCTCAAGGAAGTGGAGCTCCAAAGTGAGGGAGGGAGACACATCAGAGAGAATGGGCTCCGCAAGCCCGATAATGAGCATGGAGAGGACTTTTTCTGCTTATGGGCAAAAAAGACAGGGAAGTCTCTGTTTGAAGACAAAGCACATAATAATGTGATCACAGAGCCCTCCTAATGGGGCCAATGTGATGTTCAGAAAATGTATTCTTTTTGCTATCTTATTCTTATGTTCCAGTGGAAGAGGTCTTCAAACAACTGTTTACTTAATGCACCTAACTTGGTAATGCCACACTCTAGTCAAGATTTTTATACTGCAAAATTATACACAGGTGATTGTATTTAATTGACTTAATAACCTTGAATCTCATAGATGGGTTTTTAAAGACTTCTTGGCACAGTTGGAAGAATAAAAAAAAGTTTGGTCAAATATAAATCCTTAGTAATATTGTCAATTTACTTCTAAAGGATTTTATAATACGCTTGGGTGCTCTCTTGCCTTTTTCTTCTCCCAAAAGGGAAGGAGGCTTTTATGGAAATTTATAACTTGGTTCAACTAGTACTGCACAGCACTGCCAGCTTCCTGTGTAAAGAATACCCTGTTTTCCCCAAGTCTGAATTTGGGATGCTGGCCCTCTGTAGGGAGCGACCTGACATCCCCTTGGTGTTCAGGAAGGAAACCAAGCCACCCCCTGCCTCGTGAGCCAGAGGCAGCTGCTGCTCTCAGGTTAGCAAGGTATGCAAATGCTCACATTTCTCTTGGACTGGGACATGGAACCAGATTCATCAGCTCGGCCCCATTGGCTTGATATAGGCTTTCCCTTTCTTTCTTTCTGTTGATTGATTTGCCAGTCACTGAGCCTGGCAATCGGAAAGTCACCCCAGGCCAAGCAAATATGGAGAATGGGGGACTTCCTAGAGCTGTTCTTTCCCATAAGGCTTTCTGAATGGTTCCTGAAATGAGGACCAAGAGAGATAGTCCCCCAGCCATTTTTGCTTAGGGTTTGGGATGTGGGAAGAAATGAGGAATGACTGTCAGTGGCTATGGGGTTTCTTTGTGGAGTGATGGAATTATTCTAAAATTGATTGTGGTGATGGTTGCAAAACTTTGTGAATATATTAAAAACCACTGAGTTGCATCCTTTAAATGGGGAAATTATGTGGCATGTGAAATATATGTCAATAAAGCTGTTATAAAATTTATTCATATATTTTATTGTTAGCAATTAATCCTATTCTTTTAGGATCCCATCCCTAATGAATCTCATGATATGCATCTCTCAAGAGCAGTATGCAGTTGCCTGTGACTAAGTGCAGGTGTCAAAAGATATGAGCAGAGTTTGTGCAAACTTTGTTCCTGTGACAGCCTCAGCTCATGCAGTTATTATAAACACTATTATGTAATTTGTTCACTTCAAAATAGGGAAACTAAGTTTTGTATTATGTCCTATAGATAGCGTAACATTAATTTTTAAAATGTTGGGTTTCAGCCTGAGCAAGAGTGAGACCCCATCTCTACTAAAAATAGAAAGTATTAGCTGGACATGGTGGCGCATGCCTGTAGTCCCAGCTACTTGGGAAGCTGAGGCAGGAGGATCGCTTGAGCCCAGGAGTTTGAGGTTGCTGTGAGCTAGGATGGTGCCATGACACTCTAGCCTGGGCAACAGAGTGAGACTCCGTATCCAAAAAAAAAAAAAAAAGTAAGGTAAATAAAAGGTCAGAAATATATATTACTAACATTTTCACTATCTATCCATCACCTGGCACTTCTTGAGTCACTGGCTGGATGGATCATGTGTGAACATTCTCAGTGGAACTTTGGAGTTATATACTTCAGCATTTTAGGGAGGATGCTGCAGGTAGGGTCTGAATCCCGCGCTCTACCCACATTTTAGATTGCCTGTACCATTTCGTGACCCTTCCCTTACTTTGATGTTCACCGCCGAGAGCCAGTACCTGCATTTTTTTTAGAGGATTGTCCTCAGTCTACTGGAACCCACTTTGTCCGCATGCACAGAGCCAGCAGTGCCTGGGAATTTATGTGCCCACCCACACAGGGAGTGGCCCTTAATCAATGACTGAGGGGTCAGATGGGGGGAGATGGAATGGCCAGCCCCCTTGTCTCAGGTCCAGACAACTCTGAGGCACAACTCACTCCTGAGCTCCTTATGGGATCAGGCTGAAACCACCCTCCAAGGGACTCTGTTTGGGATCACACCCTTGCTTGGCTTCTTACCCTTCCTTGTCTTTCTTCCTCTGTTTCCTCACCGATCTCCCCTGGCAGCACTTTCTTTATAAATCCCTCGCGCACCAATCTTTATCTCAGAGTCTGCTTTTAGAGAACTCGACCCAAGATCACAGTCAGCATGTCTGGTCAGTGTGTTCAGACTGGGCATGCTGTGGGTGCAGCTGCTCTGCGTATCACAACTGGCTGTGGGAATCTGGAGGGGCCATTCTCTCTGGAGCACTGGAGTGCTTGGGGAGATAAGGGGTCAGCTGGGATTTGGCATTTTTCCTGTAGCTCCTCAGAAGCCTTGATGAAACCCAGCTCCTCAGGCTGGGCTCATAGCTCCAGGGCAGCCTTAACTAGAGTGGGGGTGGGAGACACTGGCTAAGTCCCCCTGGCCCCAAGGAGAGTGAATCCACCCCTGCCCCTCCACCCTTCAGGATGCTCTATGCATAGATGTGTGGGTGTGCATTTTAGGGGACATCTACCCTTACTTGGACTCTAACTTGGGCCCAGGTGACCCCTGAGCATCCTCCTGTCCTCTCAGTTTTCATCTAGGTCTACCAGTGCTCTAGGAGCCCCTAACTGCATGACTTTGATAGACATCCTCTTCTACTTCATGGCCTTTGCATGATGAGAGCCAGTATGAGGTTTCCTACCAGCTGAGCATGGCCAGCGCGCACTCCTATGTCAGACAGCTTAGGTTCTACTTTGCCCTTCAACACTTACGGGTGTGAAAACAAGGAGAAGTCTTAAGCCTCTCCGAACCTCTCTTTCCTCATCTGTGAGATGGGGAAACCCCTACCTCAAAGGGGAGTTGTGAAGATTAAATGAAATAAATGTAATACACTTAACACACTTAACGCAGCATCTAGCACAGAAAAAGTACCCAGTAAATACACAGTGGCTATGATTTTCTTCTACTTAAAAAAAAATGTTTATGTGATTGTCTGTGTTCAGCTGGTTGAAGTTTCATGGGATGTATCAAATTTAGAATATATGTTCTCTATGAAATAAAGCATAGTCTACATGGCTTAAATAAAATTCACCTGGGAGACTCTAAAGGCACTTTACAAAGAGGGGCAATCACTTTCCAGAGCAGGGAAAACTGAGAAACAATGAGATACCTGAGATTCTGCTGCTGGAGAAAGATTTCAGGATGGGGAAAATAAATGAGAATTCCTGAATATGAGCCCCTAACAGAAATATAGGTAGGAGTTGATTTCCAGTTGAGCTGCTTCTTGCATGGGCAACTCTCATCTCTCTAGGATGAGTGGCATCAGGGATTTATTTATTTAACATTAATGATTTTCCCCAGCAACAGGGGGACACGGTTAGTGCAAATGTGAGTGTGCAAATGAATGATGGTACATTTATTTCTCACTTACAGTGGTTACTGACCAGGGCAGATCCTATCATGTTTTAGGATCTACCACACAACATCCTTCACATGTCATACACCTTCCTTTTAACGTCTACTATAGGAGGGAAAATTGCTATACTGATACAAAACACACATCTGAGAAGGTGCTAAACCTCTGTTACTCAAAACTGCAGAGTGGAAAAAAAAAAAGAAGAAACTGATCTATGCTGGGGAAGTAATGAGAGTGGCTACCTCCTGGAGGAGGATGTGAGGGGTCTTCTGGGGGAGCTTGGAATGTTCTGTTTCTTTAACTGGGTGCTGTTTCACGGGTGTGTTTACTTTGTAAAAATTTGGCAAGCTACACATTATGATATATGTACTTTTCTCCATGTTTGTTTTACTTCAATGAAATGTTAAAACAAAGGCAACATCAGCTAGATCTTAACGTACAGAAATAACAAAAAGTCTTGGTGCAGATTCTGAGTTTTTCTGGTTACAGAATGTGGCAGACACTGCTGACTAACCAAATATTTATTCCTCCCTCCCTTCCTCACCTGCCCTGAGATAGGCCAGACTGACTTTCCCAGCCTCCTTTCAGCTGTGGCATCATTAGGACCAGTGAGATGGAAGAAATCGTTTGTTGGGGACTGTTGAGGAAGCTTTTACTTTCTTGATTAAAGGGACAGAGAAAGCTGGCATCATACCTTTGCCCCTTCCTCCTGCCTTGAATACAAATGTGAGGCCTGAAACCTAGGCAGCCGTATTGTGACAAGGGATAGATTGAGAGAAAGTCAGAAGCACTGGCCCTGAGATCTTAAGATTTGCTATGGGAGAAAAAAGGGTTCCTATTTGTTTAAGATAAGTTAGTCTTGTTGTTCCACCACTTGCAATGAAGAACATTCCAAATGGACACAGAGATCTCCTCCTCTCCCCTTTCCTTCTCTTTCTCTTTGAGATTCAGCTCAGTATGAACAGGAACTTAGCCGAGTATTGACTGTAACTGCCTTTCTGGCCTCATAGTGGTTGATAGGTCTGAACTCCAGGTACTTAACATTTATACCATTTTATAATGTACCATTGTACGCTTTTTTTAAGGGATAGGTCAAATGCATAAAATAGTACCAACAGCGAAACAGTGTCCATAAGTATCCTTTGATGGTTTCCTGGAAAAAGAGGTACCATAGTCTAATCCTGCAGTCCCCAACCCCTGGGCTGTGGCCTGTTAAGAACTGGGCTGCACAGCAGGAGGTGAGTGGTGGGTGAGGGAAGGAAGCTTCATCTGTATTTACAGCCCCTCCCCATCACTTGCATCACCGCATAAGCTCCTCCTCCTGTCAGATCAGCGGCGGCATTAGATTCTCATAGGAGTGCAAACCCTACTGTAAACTGTGCATGCGAGGGATCTAGGTTGCTCACTCCTTGTGAGAATCTAATGCCTGATGGTCTGAGGTGGAGCTGAGGCAGTCATGCTAGCGCTGGGGAGCGGCTGCAAATACTGGTTATCATTAACAGAGAGGTTTGACTGCACAATAAATGTAATGTGCTTGAATCATCCTGGAACCATACCCTCCGCCACCTTCTGTGGAAAAATTGTCTTCCATGAAACTGGTCCCTGGTGCCAAAAAGATTGGGGACCACTGGTCTAATCAGATTGGAAGAGTTAAATGGGTCTCTTCACTGTGGGAATTCTCTAAGGCTTTAATGTGCCAATACATAGGAGAACTGAATTTGTTCTCAGCCCCTTTATGACATGCATTTTCTGGGATTGTCCTTTGGGGAATGCTACTCCACAGACCCGAGATGGAGGTGCACTTCCCGTGGTATCCTGCTTTCCCCCAGTCCAGCTGAGGGCGAGGCTCTCTGGAGTGAGGCAGTAGGGCGCTAACAGCACAGAGGTTATCCGCACTCATTCTCCTGCCCCTGGACGTCCCAGTGGAGGCATGGATGGATCTGCAATTTACAATATGTTAAATCAATGAAAGAATCAAACTCAGAGTAACACCAAAAAGACCACAGGCTCATGGGGTACCATTAATTTACATACATCTCTACTTGGGAGGACCCTTTCCTGCTTATTCAAATCCCACCTATGTTTCAAGACCTTGTTCCAGCCTTTTCCACCATAAAACATTTCCTGACCGTACCAATCCACAGTGCTCCTTTATGCTCCAAGCATACGGTGTTGATCACCAAGAGTCAGGGAAGTATTATGTTCTCTGTCTTAAGTGTACCATGTTAGAATAGGTTATGCTTTGCTGCAGTAATAAGCAAAGTCAGAAATATCAATGGCTTATTACCAACAAAGATTTATTTCTTGCTTGTGTAATCGAATGCCTGATGGACACTTTCCCCCACCCTGTAACTATGCTCTGGAACATGTGGCCTCCAGTGGGAGGAGGAAGATGGAGGAGGGGAACCAGGTCCTAACTGCATTGGTTTGCAATCCACAATCCAGAACTTGCACAGGTCCAAACCTAGCCGAAGGGAGGCTGGAGTGAGTGGCGCACATGTTCCACTGAGGACATTAACTGTCTCTGTCGCATCTTCTTATGAGGTCATATTTCCTATTTATAATCTTATAAATTAGCAGATGTATCTTGTACAGTGGTCACCTCTGTTACCTTTGCCTGCCCACCATCCATTGTCCCTTTCGCCAGGACCATTCACTGATTTACCCTCCTCCACTCCACAGTCACATGGCTCTACTGGGGATGACTCCACCTTCCATGATGGGTACGTGATCCAGGCTCAACCAGTCAGACCAAATTCTAAGATTTTTTTTTTTGAAATTTTAGGAAAGGGACCCTCTCATTTTCTGTTGCTCTTAAAACTTGGAGCTGGTGGGGCCACCATGTAGAGAAAACTGGCTTGAGAATGAGTCGACACAGAAAAAAAGCCGAGCCAAGAGGTAGAGAGAGACAGACACTGGGGTCCTGATGGTGTTGTTTGAGCCCCTGGCAAGGCTAGATTTATGAGCATGCAACCTGTGCAGTCACACAGGGCTCTGAGCTTAGAAGGGCCCTGTGCTTGGTTTAATACTCTTACTGTGTTGTCTCAAAATTCTTAGTAATTTTTGAAAAGGAATCCCATGCTTACATTATGCACTGGGCCCTGCAAATGATGTAGCTGGTCCTGTCCCCTAGATTTGACCATACATGAAGCTACTGATACTTCTACTAGATTTTTTTTTGCTTACACAACTCAGAAAATTTCTTTTGAGGTTTTGTCAGCTTATATAGAGCTGTTACCACAGTCTAGGTTCCGTTGCAAACATCAGCAATTCATTCTAGCTGTTTTAAGCAGAAAAGGAATTTGTTCAAGAATGTTAGATAATTCACAGCATCTCTGAGAGGGCCAGAGAAACAGGTCACTGAAAGCATAGTGACTAAGAACAGTGGCCAGATTCCTTCCCAGATCTGCTTCCAGGGATATACCCGCAGGCACAATTATTGTGTTCACTCCCCTGAGTCTGGGGCTTGGATGCTACTTGGAATAATCTGCTGCTGTGCTCAGCAGAATGGATTCCCTGGGGCACCAAATTCACTGTATTATAATAGTTTCTCAGTCAAAGTCTCATGTGAGCTGGATGCAGTGACTCATACCTGTAATCCCAGCACTTTGGGAGGCTGAGATGGGAGGATCACTTCAGTCTAGGAGTTTGAGACCTCCTGGGCGACATAGCAAGACCCTGTCTACAAAAAAAAATTTTTTTTTTTTTTTTAAATTACCTGGGCATGGTAGTGCACACCTGTAGTCCTAGTTACTTGGGAGGCTGAGGCAGGAGGATCACTTGAGTCCAGGAGTTCAAGGTTACAGTGAGCTGTGATTGTGCCACTGCATTCCAGCATGGGCAAAGAGTGAGACCGTGTTTGGTCACCTGTTTATACCATAGCAGCAAGGGTGGCTAAGCAAGAGTGATTCTTGCTTCTACCTTGGGCAAGTACCATAAGCCAGGTAACTTCCCCAAAGATGGGCAGGGTGTTTAAAGATGTTGTAAGGCATCCCAAAATAACCAATGCCCAGCACTTACATACACTTGAATTCTATTGAGGACTGTACACATAAGAAATACTTCATAAATGTGGAATGAATCAACAGATGCACACACTTTCTGTTACTTTCAGCAATTGTGAGGACTCCCAGTATGCCACACCAGCTAGTCCTTAGAACATCTACCCCTTAATGCCTTTTTTTGCACTGCACTAGGCCCCCTTTCCCTTGTAATCTACTATTTTCCACCTGCCAGGAATCCCAGCTGGGATAAGAGTGGTACATTTCTGCAAAGCGAAATACAGCCCAGCTCTTGGGTTATAAGGTGGTGTTTATCTGAAGGCAAGTGGAAAGGAGCTTGCTGGTGTTGGCTGCTACAAAGCAAGTCCCACATACTTAACTGTAGCTGGCAGGTGAGAAGCTTATTTCTATGCAAAAATATCTTATTATTGCCAATAATTTTTATGCCAGCTTCCAGCCCATTCATGAGGAATATTTTTTAGAATCAGGTGTTAACAAAATAATGAACAAAATAAAATGTACAGAGTTAGTAATTATCAGTTTCCTTTGATGAATCCGCCCTAGAGTTTATCACCAATCTGAAGTAAAAATTAAACAGAACAAAAGAGTGCCTTTGAGAGGGGTGTGAAATCAGCATTTAAAAACACAGTTTTATCCATTTTGTACCTTCGCACTGAATACATTTATTTCAAAGGAGAGGCTGCAGTATACAGCAGGTGATCACGGGCTGAGGGGCCGCATGGATAAGGGGGGCTCTCAGCTGTTTGGAAGGAGGCTGTAGGTGGCCTGTGGGCAGTGTGTCTTGGTCTCAGAGAGCCAAGGTTGGGCAGACATCAGCAGGGCCAAAATCATGTCTAGACCGGGTGTGACTCTGCCAGGGACTTGGGGACATGCAGGATTTAGACCTGGGGAAGAGCAAAGAGCAGTTCCTTGTCTCTGTGTTTCAGCTCCTGGGTCCGATTATTTTGAGGCTTCACTGCTCGTTGGGGCAGGGTTGGCGTGAACTGGGCTCCCGTAAGATGCCGCTCTCTGCCTCCTAGATGGAGGAGATGACAACAGGCCTCCACTCTCCGAGAGGCCAGGCATTACAACAGCCTTAAGAGTATCCTTCAGAGTTTTGTGGCCCCAAACCCTCTTATCTAGGAATAAGTCAAAGATGTGTGGTAGTTGCTCAGTAAACAATTGCCAAACAAATGTCTGAGCAGCCTGTCGGTGCTGTTTCCGCCACGTGGGGCATTCTTCCCCTTTCCTTGCTTCCCATCAGTCACAAAAGCCTCTTGGAATTTTGACAGAAACCATTAAAACATAAAATGAAGTCCATAAATCTTGGGGGAGAGATAGTCTCCTGAATGCCAGGAATGCACACCTCCCCCCCACCCCC
>RJWJ010028028.1:0-21723 GCA_004363605.1 Indri indri
TTGCCCAAACCAGGGACACTCCCGTGACACATGTGAATGTTTGGCCCATGCCCAGGCATCTCTGTAAATGCAGCACAGGTTCATTCTTGGCACCTCTGTGCAGCAACTTAAGGATTCCCTGTAAGGAGAAGCCTTTACTTAACATGTCTTTTTTTTTTTTTTTTTGAGACAGAGTTTCACTCTGTTGCCTGGGCCAGAGTGCTATGGCATCAGCCTAGCTCACTGCAACCTCAAACTCCTGGGCTTAAGCAATCCTACTGCCTCAGCCTCCTGAGTAGCTGGGACTACAGGCATGTGCCACCATGCCCGGCTAATTTTTTCTATATATTTTTAGTTGTCCAATTAATTTCTTTCTATTTTTGGTAGAGACGGGGTCTCGCTCTTGCTCAGGCTGGTCTCGAACTCCTGAGCTCAAACGATCCACCTGCCTCGGCTTCCCAGAGTGCTAGGATTACAGGCATGCGCCGCAGGGGCCCGGCCCTATTTAACATATCTATTAATAGGTTTTTAGAGCAGCAGTGAACAATAGCTCTAAAAAATAGTGTTGCAAGATGGAGCATATGGACCTTCTGGCATATAGGGAGAGTATGAAGTTGGCTGGTGTGAGGGTTGGAGTGGGGAGGAGCACTGGCAAGGTGAAAGGTTCCTTCTTAGAGTTCATACCCCTCTTCTAAATTTCAGGAAAGTACAGTATGTTTTCTGCTGAAGTCAATAATTCCTTGTCATTGTCACTACTAGTGTTCCTGGGGTGACGATGCCAGTAGTTTGCTTTCTAACAGCTTTGGTTTCCTCTTGGCTAATAACCGAAAGCATAGATTAGCTGCAGCCCAATCAGCCAGCTCATTAGAAAATGACTCAAGAATAACCACTTATTTTGAGGCCAAGTGAGTAAGAAGTGGGGGTGGGAAACATGATGATGATTTTACCTGGAGATTGCGGATTTAAATTGGTGACTTTTCAGTTTTGATTAAAAAGCAAATGGATGCCACTCCAAGCCACCCGTGGAGTTCACAGCACCCGTGGAGTTCACAGCACTGATAGCCATGCTGACTCTCTTAGGCATTTGCACGTTGGATACTTTGCATTACGGTATTAAAACATCACCATACCTACCGAACCTGCTTCCCTCCCAGTACCAGTGCTCAGGAATAGAATACACTTTAGAAGAGGCTCAGCAGTGTTTCCTCCCATTGATGGCCTGTTTGTTACATTTTGGGAACTTCCTAGGGATTTTCATAAACCAAATTGAATCCAACATCTGCTTGAATTTGGCTCTTCTAAGGCAACTTTATGGTAAATTTTGCACTTTTCATTTCATTGTGTTTTTCATCCACTCTTGTTGCTTAGTCTTTTAAGCAGTGATCCTACCAAGCAGATTGAAAATTAGATATATAAACAAAAACCTAAGTATGCATTTAAGACAACCTTGCTGACCCCCCCCCACTCCAGACAGGGTCTTGCTCTGTTGGCTAGGCTGGAGTACAGTGGCGCAATCACAGTTCACTGTAACCTCAAACTCCTAGGCTCAAGCAATCCTCCTGCCTCAGCCTACTGAGTAGCTGGGACTACAGGCATGCGCCACCATGCTCAGCAAATTTTTAAATTTTTCACAGATGTGGGGTCTCACTGTGTTGCCCAGGCTGGTCTCAAACTCCTAGGCTCAAGTGATCCTTCCATGTCAGCCTCCCAAAGTGCTGAGGTTACAGGTGTGAGCCACTACACCTGGCCAATCTTGCCTTTGAGCAACATATACTTTCTCCCTGCCACTTGCTGAATTCCCTCCAAAGAGCCTTCAGACACTGCTTAGCCTTGGCCACCTCTCTGCCATCCTGTGTTTTCTGGTTTCTGGAATTCTTTTCTCTTCCACTCCTTGCTGTCCCAGACCTCACGTTTAAAGAACTTGAGTGGCCCTCATGAAAAGGCCATGGTGATTTTTCTGAAAGACAGAAAACAGCACCTTAGTTGTAGGGATACTAGAATACCTGCTGCTACATCCTAGCCAGGCTGCATACCTGTTGGAGCCTGGATCAGGGAAAACAGTTGTGGATTCAGGTCAGGCCCTGCAGTTTTAGTGCATTTCCTAAGTGGTTACGGTCGGGTAAGGATGAGTGAAGTAGGGAGGTGGAGTAAAGAGGTCTCAGCCAGCAGCTGGTGGCTAAAATATAATCAGCATCAGCTGGTAGTCTTCAATGAGCTCCAGTGTCCTGCTCCTTGGGACTATTTGCTGGTCTTGTGTGCACCACCACGCCTGGCCTCCCTTTGGGGTTTTTAAAGAAGTTGCAGCAATCCCAGCACTTTTGGAGGCCAAGGCAGGAGAATCACTTGAGGCCAAGAATTCAAGATTAGCCTGGTCAACATAGTGAGACCCCATCTCTAAGGAGAAAAATAAGAAAAATTAGTTGGGCGTGATGGCACATGCCTGTAGTCCCAGCTACTCAGGAGACTGAGGCGGGAGGATCACTTGAGCCTGGGAATTTGAGGTTACAGTGAGCTATGATCACACCACTGCATTCCAGCCTGGGCGACAGAGTTGCTGTCTGTCTTAAAACAATAGATAAATAAATAAAAAACCCAAAGGTAAGATAAAATAGTGCTGAGAGTAAGTAGATTGCTTTTGCTTTAGTTTAAAACTGAGATCTTGATGGTTAAGATGTGTGTGTGTTCAGGCTGCAGTAGAAATGAGGAGTATCAGGTGAAGCTTTAACCTGAGGGCTTTATACTTTTTTGAGATGAGGGTGAAAACTTTGGCCCACACTTAGAAATCACATTTGGCTAGAGGTGGTAGTATTTTCCCCTGTGTTATGCTGTGTACTAGATTGATTGCAAAATGGTCTCCATTACTGCTCTCTTTGAATATGACTTTGCAGCTCCTCTTATCAAGAGGTGGAGTCTGCTTCCCCAGCCCCAGAATCTGAGCTTGGCCTTATAGCTTGCTTTGGCCAACAGAATGTGCAGAAGTAAAGGTGTGTGGGTGTGTCAGTCCCAAGTCTAGGCCTTAAGAGACCTCACACACTTGGAATCCAGCCCTGTCATCATGCAGACAAACGCTCTTGGGCTCTTTTGCTGTGGCCCAGAGACTCTGTCACCACAGCTGACAGTGACCCTACACCAGACACGTGAGTGAGGCAGTCCTAGACCAGCCAGCTGACCTCTGACATTTGAGTGGGCCCAGCAGAGATCAGACAAACCCACCCAGACTCATAGACTCGTGATCAATAATAAATGCTTATTGTTTTAAGCTACTGCATTTTGGAGTGGTTTGTTATGCTAACAACAACTATCTAATACATATGGTTCTCTGGACGTCGTCCCTCTGTGGGGTTTATTAATGTCATCACAAACCCTTAGCTCACTCAGCAGAAGAGATCCAATCATTGGATGCAGGAGTTCTATTAAATGGGGAGGTGGGTCTCAATTCTTGCGATGGTCAGCATTATTGATACTTTGAGCCATTTTCAACAACACAGATGCCTGGGTCTTGTGCCAGAGTATTCAATCAGATATTTGTAGGTGGAGATTAGGAATCTGTAATTTAAATGTCTTTGGTAATGGGTCAGGATTAAAAAGCAATAATTCAATCCCTTCTATTACTGAAAGATGCAATGATTCCAGTTCAAATGACTTAGGCAAATAACACTCAGGTGGTTCAAAGTGCATTACTGACTTGAGATATTTCCAGCTGCAAAAGTAGACTTTATAATCACCTTTGGGTAAAAGCACACTGACCCTGATGCTAGATGGAAAAAATTGTCAGGTACAGATTGATGGCTAGGATTATGTATTGTTTACCATTGAGTCCTCTGGTATTTAGAACATGGTGTGGACTCATGAATAAATCCAGAGCACTGGGAATGTAATAGGACCCTGCTTTGAGGATTTTAATAGTCTAATGGGGAAAAAAATCAAAGATATATTATTATATAAGAGAAAAAAGCAAGCAGTTTAAACTCTAAAACTACAGGTGAAATTTTACTATGGCGGGTATATCAGTTGCTACAATAATGCTGGATTACAAACAACCGCAGTGGTATACAACAATGTGTGTTTCCTAATCCCTGTGTATGCAGATTGTGGAGGGCAGTCAGCTGATTCTGGGCTGGGCTCAGATGTCCACATGTCTGTCATCCTTTCCTCGGCACCAGCAGCTAGGATGTTATTTTTGTGGAGATGACAGAGACGAAAGCACAAGCCACTGTGTGCAATCGCATCTCAAGCCTCTGATTATGTCATTAATCTGTTAACATCCTATTGGCCAGAACAAGTCACAAGACCAAGCTTAATGTCAAAGGGCAGCAAAATATATTTCACTTTTTTAGTGTGAGAAACTGCAAAGGCTTGTGTCACAGGACATGGATATAGAAAGGGGTGAAGAAATAGGGCCATTAAAGTAAGTAATCTCCCCCCATAGGGAGGGAGATTGCACGTGAGGGAGTTGCACTTTTTCCACTTTGGAAGGCTGCTGAAGTCCTAGCTGGATCGCAGAGTAACTGAGAGGCAGAGAAGTGTCCATCTTCTGGAGCCAGCCTGGTCCTTGTAATGTGGAAGTAAGCACTGGACTCCTTGCTACTATGATCTATCTAATGGAATTTTAAAGGCAAAGGAATTCCTGAAGGTGTCTCAAACTTGATGGTTGCAGAGGTGGCATTGGAATCCCCATGGAATGCCTCTGTTTCCATTCCCACCCTACCTTCTAAAATGTAAAGCATACAGGTCACTGGGCTCGGTTGTCCACTGCCCAGTTCCAGGAGGGGTATTATTTGGGTGGAGTTATTACTTTTGATCACGTGACTCCCCTTTGTTATCCTGCCCTCTTTCTTAGGTGATAAGGAACTAGTTTCCATCTGGTCTGACCACTGGGACCTTTTCCCACAGCTGAGCCCAACATTGCAGTGGTTAAAAGAGACTTGGGCGAATATCCCTTCCTGATGGCCCATCTTTCCTTGATTTGTTTTGTGAAAGGCTTGTGGCCTGAGCTTCTCTCATTGGGATAGGAAACCAGTGATCTATTGAGGTTCTCAAATATTCTCCGGGCAGAAACCATGCTTTACAGTATTAGTGACTAAGAATAATGGGCACATTATTTCAGGCCACTGATTTATAGGCTTTGCTATTGATCATTTTGTGCCTTTGAATCTACAACGTGTATCGAATTTACCTCTGAGGAAACTGAGGTACACAGGATTATGTAACTGTCCTGAGATAACCTCTATTGGCCAGCTGAGATTAGCAACCTGTCTTCTTGTTTTTTCAGCGTTTCTTGGCAATCTGATTGATGCTGCCTTGTTTCACAAAATGCTTATCAGGATATCATTACTTACTGAGTTGATCCTTCTAAGAAGTCTTGCTTTCCTAGCATTTGTGTTCCGTGGGAAACGTGGAAGTCTAGCAGGAAGGTGTTCAACAATATGAGATTTCCACGTCACAATGTTAGGGAAAGGAAGCTAGATTATAGGGCATTTCTAAATTCTATTTCCTTCAACTTCTTCATTACTGCCTTGACCACAGAAATACATGGGGATGAGGACTGTTTAGAAGTCTTCCCAGGGTCCTGGTGACTGTGCTGCTTTTATGTATTTTCTGAGTCCTCACCTGCCATTTCTGTTGCCTGGTGACTGTAAATGAGGGATCATAACCTCGTGTTCAGCAATGGTTTGCAGTGCTTCCCGGACAGAATACGCTATTTCTGGTTTATGTGAAAAAAAATTGGTTTAATTAAACAATGCTTTTAAACCAATGTTTTGTAGGAGGTATGATATAATTGGAGTAGGCATTTCTAGTGGTATTTTTATCAAATTAACACGTGCAAATAATCAAGTAATTGTAATTGCCGAGAATATATAGGGTCTCCTACAATTAGTGAATAAGATGGTTATCTTGGTTAGGTTATTTCCTTTCTGGTGACGTCTTTGCTGAAAACCTCCTATGTCTCCCATTTACACTGATAGTACATAAGATATTGTTATTTGAGCAATAATTTACTTTGTGTTTTGAAAGCTCAAAGATAAAAGGATTGAACAATAATTTAATGTCCTACTCCTCTTGCTCATTGCCAACCAAGGGCATGTCTGCCTTGTTTACCACTTTTTTGAAAACCTTGGAGCCAGCATAACAGAAGCTAAATAAATGAGTATTGAATAAATGAGCAAATGCTAAAACTACAGCATCTAGCTCCTAAGAAAAAATGGGGGTTCTTCCCAGGTGTTTCTGCCCCTGAAAAAAAAGGGCAGTGAAGGGTTAATGTTCTCTGCTGGAGCAGGAGGGATTTGGATATGGATCTCAGCAGAGCTGCTTGAATCACATTCTTTCTGCTACTATAGCAACAGGTTGAGAATTCTGCCAGCATTTTCGCCTGCCTACGTTTGGAAATGCCCCCGTGCAAGTGACTGCATTGTCTGGGGGACAACTGGTTTTTCTATGATGTTTCAATGAAGCAGCTTCTTTTCGGAAACAAAGAGACCAACACAAAGCAGGGGCTAAGAATCATGGAAAGGCAGAGAGAGATCTTGTTTTGATTGGAAGGACATTTCCAATCTTTTGTCCCCTGAAGAAGTGTGAGGTGGAGAAGGAATTAAGGTTTAATCTGTAGTCAATAGCATCTTTTTCTCTTTTCTTAATGAGGCCTCTCTTCTGAGATATACCCCCTGGCAACATTTGGAACACTTTCTCTTACTATTGTTGCTTAACAAATAGAGTGATAGTAACAGCTCCTGGATTACTGCCCATGTTCACTTCTAAGCGTGGAGATGCAGAATGGACCAGAATGTAGATTTCTCCTCTGCACTTACCAGTCCTAAGGAACTCTGTGCCTTCATTGTTTACTGAGAAGGAAAAGCTAACCAAGAATGAAAAGCACAGGTGTTATTTGGTGTAACGGTGTTGTCAAGAGAAGGAAGAAGATGGGGAGGCTACTGAGGAAAGGTGCCTAAGCAGTGTTAAGTTCCCAGGGGGCTTCACAGGCACATTAAAAAAAAAAAAAAAAAAAAAGCCCAGGGTTGCTGCTTGTCATCTCCATGAGGGGCAAGGAAGGCTCAGGTGTGGTGATAATGAGAGTTTAGGGCTAATCATAGCTCTTGCTGGACTAATAATGGATGAAGTCAATAGGCCTTAACTATCACTGTGATTGATCACTTTGCCAGGGTACCAAGATCACTTGTATGTCTTGTTTTCACTTTGCAAGCCGACAGGGATGTCTGCTTGGTTCGCTTTTTGTTCCTGGTGTATAAATATCTTTTGGTAAAAAACACCTGAACATGTTGAGCCTTTCTTCACAAGCAGTACTGAGTTCAGCTTTTAAAACCTTTTACCTCCACACCACTGCATACCATTGGCATATGGGATGGGCCCCATTATCACTGCCCTGGAGTTCCTGTGGCCACTGAAACTGCCATTCTTGTGGCAGTGTCCTTAAAAGGGAGCTTCACTGGGAGCTAGAAGCCTGGGCGTCCTACCAGGAGTGGCCTTGGGCAGCTCATATGGATATTTTGATTCCATTATATATGAAAGGTAAGACTTGGATGAGATTTCCAGGATTTCTCTTACATCTCTCCCCAAACAGTGGGACTCTAGTTGTTTTCAAAGTAGAGCAGGCTTTGCAGCATTGAAGTCATATCATTTGCGCGGCACTAGAAGGCTCAACTGTGAGACTCCCTTAATTCCTGCTTGAATATCACAGCTCTGCTTCAGTGTCTCTGCCTTAGGGAAGCCTTCCATGACCCCCAGGCTAGATCAGGACTCCCAGTATATGTTTGCTGATAAGCGTGTGCTTTTCTTTCATCATGCTTACCACAGTTCATAACGATCTGAATGTTTTGTTTAAAAAAATTTTTTTTCTCTTACTGTGGGACTGAAGACTCTGAGGCCAGCCCCAGTCGGTTTTGTTCACCGTCATATCTGCAAATAGGATCCCCCCAGGAAGCCTTCGTTGAATGACTGAAGATGCTGCAGTAGGCTTCATGGAGGGTCCGATGATAATTACATCACAGTCTCTGCCCCTCAACGATCTTAGGGTTTACTGTCTCTGTTTTTCTTCTCTTCCTTTATCATCCACACTTCAGACCCGAAATATGCTGCAGGAAATTAAAACAAAACAAAGATCCCTGGGATCTTGACATTGATCTGATCATTAGGTTTTGATTTTCCTTGATTGGACTGGTCAGTCTTTTGTGACAGAATCCGTGAAATGAAGCCAGGCCCTGGAAGGAGATTATAGAATATAGTATATGGAATGGAAGTGGTAGGCAAAAAGGGAAAGAAAGAGGTAGGGAGGAAGGGAGGAAGAGGAGACAGTGACAAGAAGAGCAGTGAAAACATGGGGCTATGCCCTTTTCATTAATTTGCCTGTAGGAGTCCTTTTTTTGTCTCTGTAAGCAAGGACATGTTTCTTAAACAGAATTCCTACCTGTAGTGTTGAGTAATGGCACGAAGAGTTCGTTACCAAAAGATGATTACATACACACAAAAAGTTGACTGGACTGCAGAAATGGTTTTGCTTTAAAACACAGAAAGTTACCTATTTTCAAATGGATTGGCAGGTTCTGGCAAACCAGTCCAGTTATGGTCAATAGTGGCGAATGTGTCATGAAACCAGAGCTAGCCATTACACCTGTTACACTGAAACAGTGAAGGGCGAATTTGATTTTAAGCAGCAAACTGAAGTCCAGATGCTGAGAGGGAATAGCGAGAATGCCATAGATTGGAGGCGTGATGCATGTTCCTCAGCCAGGTACTAAAGGCTTCAGGGGAAGTTGGTTAAATTAGAAGGTACAAGTCCTTTTGTTCTCCCTGAGTTTGCAATTTGTAGAGGAAGTGGCTTAGGGAAGTTTGATTAAGTAAATTAAGTTTCAGTAGAAAGCATAAAATCTCTAGCTTCAAGAAGTCAAAGCAGCCTTTATCTTGAGAACAGGTGTGGATAAGAATGTATGTGCAAGTAAGACAGGTAAAGTTTCTCTTCTGACTCTTCCCCCTAGGAGTCCAGCTTTAATGGCAGAAGACAGATTTTCTCTGCATAGTTGTTGCTGGTTCCCTTTCTTACCAACACCCGCAGACACGGCGTTGGGGGTGGTGGTCTGTAACCTGCCTTTGTGCTTGGGCCAGTTGGGAGCTTAAACTCCAGCCTGACTGTATCCTTTCCAAAGCCATTTCAGGAAAAAAAGAATGACTAAAACAATCACATAATCTCTGTTCTTTATGGGGAGGAAGGAATTTTAGCCAAGAATGCAAGGTGTGCCTGTGGGCTTTACACCTACTGTACACACACACATACACACCACACGGTGTCTGCGTCCATTCTGCTTATTCACTTACTAAGGAGGAGGCAGTATGGAATGTTGGCCAAAGACCAGGAAATAATTGGATCGACAGGTAGCCGAACCATAAGGCTCATATGTCTCACTGGGCAATATTGGCTACTCTTTCGTTCACAAAAATGCACAGAGCGAAGGTGGTACATGGGAATATGGTGCTTTCCTATCTGATGTTCCCTGACTAGTTCCAAAGAGGTCCCCTAGGAGCACTCTCTTGGTTTCCTAGCGATTTGCCTCTTTCTAGACCTGTTGGAAATAGATAACATTTTAACAAAATTCTTTGCAAAGCAAATCCCTTTCTTTTCAGTGGCAAAGCCTCTCTTAAATCCCAGCTCTGCCACTTCCTAACTGTACAACTAGCAGGGATGTTATTAAACCATTCTGTGCCTCTTTTTCTTCATGTTTATATGGAGTTAACATAAATATATGGATCATTTAAGAAGTCTGTTTTGCATAGTACATGACACATAGTATGAATTTAAAAATTGTTATTGTTTCTAATAGATACCTCTCAGAGATATTCAGCCTTTTATTCTTTGCACCTCACAAATTAGAAACACCCCTTGACATTTGGCCCTTCTCATTATCAGGGGTTCTGTTGGATTATGGGGAGAGGTGAGCAGAGCAAAGATGGTTGGGCAGGAATGGGGGTGATAGCGCCCTGTGCCGCATGTTCTACTCCTGCCTCTATTCCCTTGCACTTTTCAGTAAACCATACTGTTTCTTAACCTGTTAATGGCTGGATATAACACTAGGTGCAAAACAAAAACAAGTATAAATTCAGCTCTATCGTCCAGGAAGTGGGAATCTAAGTTCCAGGCTCACTTTCCCCTCTTGTCCAAATCTGTGTACTTGCTCATGAGCCCCAATCCTAGCTTAAACCTACCACTCAAACTAATGCCTAACAGGACAAGCATTCAAGGGATATCAGTGGTACCAGTTGACTTGAGCATGGAAGACAGAGAGGCAGTCATAGAACCATTTGGCGCTTAGAGGAAAACACTTTTAAAAAGTCAAAGAGCAGATCAGGTATCAAACTCTCTGAGCCATCCAGTCTCTCAGGACTTTCAGGCTTGAGAAGAAGGGATGTGAATCCCTGGACCTTGGAAAGAGGGCACAGAGGAGAGGAAACAGGAGGTTTCCTGTCCACCTCTGCTGTGAAAGAGCTGTCACTACAATGCAGCTGAGAAGCATGGCCAGGATGCCAAGCTTCTGTCACACTACTTTCCTGGCCCACCAAATGGGGGCGGTAATCAAGTATTAAATGAGATAATGTATATAAAGCACGTAGTCTTAAGGCTTGGCATAAAATAAGTACAAGTAGCTCATGAATAAATAACACCTGGATACTCAGCCATTTGGTGCCAAGTAGCTCTCTCAGTCCTAAACAACTTACACGTTACCACCTGTTTCTAATGCTGCCCACCGCTCTCGTGTTGACTGCATTGAATGAGGAGGAGGTGCCACTTACACTGGTGCATCTTCTGCAGCTTTAGTCAGTCTTGACTGTTCATAGGTTGAAATTAAATGACCCATTTTGAGCATTTACAGATATTGTTCCGTCACTACCATAGATGGTGCAAGAGAAAAAGCATGCAACAAGCAGGCATGTCACACTACATACAGGCAGCTCTCCTGGTAATGACCGCTGATGGCACTATGCATACATATTTTTTATCTTTGGCATGAATTCATATTTTACCATTTCTTTCATTTGTGTGTCACATCAAAAGCAGTGTCATTGTTAATTAATTCTGGCCAAAGTGGGGTGGCTTACATTGTCCTCTTTCATGATAAAAAGTAGAAAAATTCCTGGCTACCCATATTCAAGGATTAAAAAAAAAAAAAAGTAGAAAAAGAGTCGATTTAAATTATAGGGCTTGAAAGACAGGACACATTCAGGATCATCTGATCCAGCCCCCTAGCTTTAAAGTGTAGAAACTGAGGCCTGGGTATCAAATGAATTCTCCCAGTGGTAGAAGGGCAGGTCTCCTAGTCCTAATTCAGGGTCCTGCTTACATGATCTCTTGGCCTGTTGCCCTTCTGCAGTGACCGTGGACATAAAGCAATTTGAGCGCTGTTGTTTTGAAATGCAAGGGTGATCCTCTGTGCGGAGGATTCTCAAATAAGATAACAGCACCTTTGGCCCGGTCTCTTCCTGTCTTTGGCACATTATCCCTGGCTCTCTATAGGAAATACATGTTTATCATCCGAAAGAGACAATGATGACAGAATGAACAGTTTCTGTTTTTTCCTTCTAAAGAATAACTCCCCCTCTAACTCTGTGCCCTTAGACACACAATCATGATCAAAACAGAGTAAGATTCCTGAGCTCCATACATGTCCAAGGATTGACTGGAAAGAATGTTTCATAGCGGAGCCTCATGCTCTGGCTCTTCAACTCCAAGGAAGGGTCAGATCTGCAGAGCACAAGACCTGAATATTTATGAATAGATTTTCTCAAAGATAATCAAGTGATTTTTATTCTCTTAACATTTTAAAGTATATATATAAATGAGAAAGTATAAAGAAAATGGAGAAAATATGCATTTGAGATACAATAGCAATTGTTCAAACCGAGATTCAGCAAATTCTAGAATTATCCAGACCAGACTGATTTTTTTCTAAATCTAGATATTATTATCTTTTTAATAGTTCAGATCCAATATTTGGCATCTCCTTTGTTTAAAACCAATAATAATAATAATAATAATAACTGTTACCCATCAAGCAACTGCTAAGTGCCAGACAGTATAATAAGCGCTTTCCACGAAATGTCATTTGATTTGCATAATACTGTGAGGTCGGTATGATTTCCCTTCATTTTATTGATAGGGTCACTGAGGCTCAAGGGTCAAGGTAATCAGATTTTTTAAGGTTTTTCACAACCTATTTCCATTCTCAGAGGAGCAGGGCAGAACAAGGTTTTAGGCAAACACCAGGGAAAGGTGGTGAATCTAGTTGCTGAACCCAGTAAAGCGCTCTGTCAGAAGACCAGCCTGTTCTCTGGCTAGCTCTATCCCAGATGCCAGCCCTTCTGAATCTTGAAGACGCGGCCTTTCTGTCCTAATCCTCCCACAACCTCTCAGTACAGATATGTCTGTGGGTAAAACCATGGCCTCTGGGTGAATCTGGTTGTCACTTAAGAATTTGTTTCCTCTGTCAATTCTTTCATTTTTCCTTGCTCCAAAAGCAAGGAAGATGCAAGAGAAGGGAAAAAACCCTCACTTCCCTGGGCGCCTTCACTGCTCACAAGTTGTTAGGGATAGACTAGAGTTCTAGCGTGTCTAGGCCTTGTTAGACGCCAAGAGGCTCACCTGTGAATATATGCACTATCTTTAGCACATGGACTCTGATTAGGTTTTGTCTGCTCAAAGTCCTTTTAAAAATAGTTTCCGAGTTTGAGCTGGATTGCATAAATCCAGAGACAGAGTAAATCTTGACAGTGACTAATGACAATGCTTAAAACTTGTAAATTTCTGTTTGGGAAGTCCTTTCCGAACCAATTTATATTGAAAAGACAAAAGCCACTCTCCTTTAGCTTTTATCTCCTAATAAAAGCTAAAGATATAATAGCTTCAGTTACGTTATCTTGTTTATCAACCACACCATCCGATACAGTTGACCTTTGAACAACTCAAGTTAGGGGCACCAACCCCAAGCAGTCAAAAATCCACGTATAACTTTTGACTTCTTGAAAATTTAACTCTTAATAGCCTGCTCTTGACTGGAAGCCTTACCAATAACATACAGTCAATTAACATATTTTGTATGTTACATGTATTATGTACTATATCCTTACAATAAAGTAAGCTAGAGAAAAGAAGATTATTTAGAAAATTATAAGGAAGAGAAAATATATTTAGTATTCTTAAGTGGAAGTAGATCATCATAAAGGCCGTCATCCTCATCTTTGCATTGAGTAGGCTGAGGAGGAAGAGGCAGGCTTGTCTCAGGTAGCAGAGGTGAAAGAAAACTGCCATGTAAGTGGACCAGCACAGTGCAAACTGGTGCTGTTCAAAGATCAACTGTAGACTATTAATTTCTTCTCACACGTAAGGAAATCAAGGCTCAACAAGGCCGTCCTGTGTTCAAGATCATACACCAGCAAGTGTCAGTTGGACTACAGGTTTCTCTAACTCTGAAGCCCATGCTCTTACACGCTATATTGTCCCTTTTTAAAAAAGAAAATAAATTTCAGAAATTTACTCAGCAGCTTTCACTCCAGATGAGTTTTGACTGTTTTGAAAAATTGCATCCAATTAACCTCAAGGAATGAAGATTTTCCACCACTTAGGTCATGTTGAAGAACGCTGCCCACTCTGAAAACACTTCCAAAAGACGCAATCCAGAAATACCTAATGTTGTAATTGCACCAGTGCAGTATGTGCATAGCTCAGCAGCTTACACTCATATGGAGGCGTAATTTTTTGTTTGTTTTTTTAAAAATCTCATTAATTTTGCCCTGTGCTCATATTTTGTGAAATGTGGAGGATCTAAGAGAGTAATCACTGAGAATTCCCAAACACCTGCCAGTTATAACAGTGTTTCCTATAGGTGTGCACCTCCCCATGCTTGCTATTCATGATAAATTTGATTTTTAGAAGTGCTCTTTATTTAAATAATATTCCACCAAAATTATTGTTTGCACTTCCATTTAAATAATCAGTGTTTGTTGTTACAGTGCCAGCTAAAAAAGGTGGTAATTATCATGCTTACGCACAGCTGCAGAGCTGTCTTTGCTTGCTAATTTATTAGAGAGTTAACGTCCTACTGCACTTCTTTATTGTCTGCTTTATTGGAGGACACCCAGTTTTAGCTCGATTTTCCCTTCTTCATTTCCCTAAGAGCCAATAAGATGAAAATGCCATTGTTTTTCCTAATGCGGTGTCAAGGAAGAGCCATCTCTGGTAATGTCAGGAAGCCCACAGTTTTTAAAAGTCGTGCTACAATCATGAAAGGATGAGGACTGAGTTCCACAAAGGTAAATTTCTCGTTTGTACAGTATGACTGATCAGACTGTAATTCTGTCGGGAGTGGTGGTTTGTGCCTGTTGTCCAAGCTACCGGGAGGCTGATGCAGTAAGGATCGCTTGAACCCAGAGTTCAAGGGCATACTGCACTATGATTGTACTTGTGAATAGCCACGGCACTCCAGCCCCATCAAGATAGCGAGACCCCGTGTCTAAAAAGGAAAAAAAGGCTAAAGTAACAATGCCTGGGTTCGAATCCTGACTCCATCCCTCTCTAACTGTGACCTAGGACAAGTTACTTAATTCCTTTGTGCCTCAGTTTTATCATCTGTAAAAGGGATATAATAGCAGTACCTACCTCATTGGGTTGTTGGAAGGGTTAAATGAGATAATCCAGGCAAAGTGTTTAAGACAGTGTCAGATACACAGTAACCAGAAAGTAACTGTTAGGTGTATGTATATTGTGTAGCGACTGCTCCATACTAGATGTGCTAGGGGAGTGTAAATAAGTATAAAACCCTGGCCTGAAGGAGCTTATGATTGTAATTAGAAAGACAATACATGTGAAAGAATAAACAGTTGACCGACCCTGCAAGAGAGTATTGGGAAATTCCAAATGGGCAACACAGATAAGAAAAGCCGAGGAATTCAGTGGGAAGAGAGATTACTGTAGGTTAGAGCATCCTGGGCAAAACTCAAGAGCCGTTGTAAGTCAGGATAGTGATTGCCTTGGTGGGAGGAGTAACTGGATCTGGGTGCTGGTTACGTGCATGTGCTCAGTTGTGAAAATTTACACAGCTATGCACATATGTGCACTTTTCCATATGTGTGTTTTACATCAAGTAGATGAAAAGGGCACTGATTTTGAAACCTGGTTGATATTTGGCCATAGACAAGTTACTGAAGCTCTGTGAATTGTATTTTCTTCACCTATAAACTATAAATAATACCTCCCATGGATTGTCACGATGATTAATGAAGGCAGTGTGTGTTGAACATCTGGTCCAGGATGGGACAGTAAAATGTGTCACGCACCCGATCTGCTCACCGAGCAGACCTTTCCTGGGTTAGGATTTGGAGCCTCCACTAGGGATTATTGCTTTGTTGAAAGAATGACCTCATGTTGTCGTTGGTGTTGTGAATGGAACCTGTCGCAGTGTGTCAGTGTGGTGGCACAGTGACTCAGCCACTGGGGCAAAGGGCACTTCCGCTTATCAGAGCCACTGCTTGACACTTGTCCCCCACCAGCGCCGTTGGTTTCCTTTCCCCGTGTTTAGTCACGGCCACACCTGCAGGTGAGCGCAGTGCCTGATTCAGGGTGCGCTCAGTGAATGCTTACTGAGTGTCTGCGGGGTGCCAAACTATAGATAGCAGTGCCTCACATTAATATGATACCAAAACCAACCGTTTATCAGGTATCTCTTCTATACAGGGCATTTTGCCAGGCACTTGCCCATAACTTTCACAACGTCCTGCAGGGCCATGAATATCCCATTTTATAGAGGAAGGACCTGGGGCTTGGAGAGCTTGCATAATTTCCCAAGCATCTCTTACAGCTTATCTGGGCACAGTGCAAGCCTGCTCGCTCTCCATGTGTCGTATTCCTAGTAGAGCTCTTTGCTTGTTTGCTTGGGTGGTTAAATAACATAAACACCCTCTGTGTCAGTTTGTCAGTCAACTGCACATACAGACCTGTGTGCTCAGCAGAGGATGGCAGCGTGGACTCTGACACTGGGGTCACTGTCTCACCTTAATGATTCTAGTTTGACTGGAAATGTCAGTAAAGAGCCAGTCATCCTTGCAAACAACTTCTGAGTTGTTGTTTCATAAATGCTTTATTATTCAGCAGCACTAACCTGCTGTACCATCAGAAGGGATACTGAGCCTATTTCATTATCTATATTAAAATCTTTGGTACAAGCGAGCCTTCCAGTCTCTGCAGGAAGAGTCTTGTGTGTATTAAGAAGGTTCTGCCATTTTGGTCCCACTTTGCTGGACCGTCTCTCTCAGATTAATTTAATGCTTATTGTTAGCCTCTGTTCCAGAAATTTGTAGACAGATAGGTGTATCTGATGCTGATGAAAGTGAGTATTGCTGTGAGCTGGGCACAGAGGAGCCAGCTGATAAGGCGCATGCTCATGCATGCCATTCTGAATGGTTTTCTACAAAGAGGCACAGTCCCGAGTGGCTGCTCCTCCCTCGAGTTCTAATGTTTTTGCGCCCCGGCCTCCAGCCTTCTAATAAAGTGCTCTGATTGAGATAGCCAACTCTACTTAACGCACAGTGTCGTGGTGTGTGTCGGGGCTTGAGTCATGTCCAAGAGAGGAGACCAAAAGCCAGTAAATGACTGTGGATTTAGGATTTAAAGCTGAAGCTTTTCAGCCTCAGAAACTTAATATGATTATATTGAGAGGGGAGCATTTCTGGAGACTGACACAAATCTACAGGAGGAGACATATGTTGGCAATATGACTAACACCATTTATTTGTTCAAAAACTAAAAGCTACTATAAATTGCGTTTCTTCTGCATGGGCTCAGATCTTTACAGGTATTTTTTCTGATTCTCACAACAGCCCTTCACCCACATTTCACAAAGGTGAACACTGAGCTGGCATCCCAACTGGGTGTATTTAGTTCTGAATCTTGAGCACGTTCCACTGTGTCTCAGTGTCTGCAGGCATTCTGTCTGCTGTTATATCACCCAACTGAAATGTCAGCTCCTTTGCCAGCTTGGCTTCAGCTATCCCAGGCAGAATTACTAGTCATTTCCTTTTTTGGGTTCACGCAGCACTTTTTATATACCTGTAAGAGCACTTTGTGTTGTATTGTAATTGCTTTTACTGTGTTGTAATTGGTTTTTTATCTACCTGTTTCTTCTGCTAGACTCTGAACTTCTTAAAGGCAGTGATGGTGACTTATTCATTGTTTTACATTTGGCTTGCCACAGTACCTGGTAGTGGTGTGTACTGCAAGGACTGGGTTTAAATCTTGTGTCAATATTTGCTGATATTATATTCTTGGCACATGGCACACTGCCTAGTAGCATATAATATATGCTCAGTAAATATTGAATGAATGAATATAGTCTTGGATATTGTTCCTCTATGAATCTTTTTTATTATTAGGGATAATATCTATGTTATAGGGTTGGTGTGAAATTGAATGAATCAAAACAGGGTAAATGATGGTGCAATAGTAACATTTAAGATTCAGATGGTGGCTATGAGATTCATCATGTGTGTATAAATACCTCATTTATTTTTATTGCTATACGAGTATTCTGTGATGTGAATATGATACAATTTGCTTCTTTGCTTCTCGTATTGATAGTTATTTGGGGTGTTTACAATTTTTCACTGTTATGAATAAAGCGGCCATGAACATTTTTGAACAAGTCTATTTGTGGACATATTTTTCATTTTTCTCAAGCACAAACATCGGAGTAGAATTATTGGGTCATAGGTGAATGTTTAAATTTACTAGAGGCTACCAAACCATTTTTCAAAGTGATTTTACTATTTTATACTCTTGCCAACAATGTATGAGAGTTCTAGTTGTACCACATCTTCGTTAACATTTGATATTATCATGCTTTCTGATTTCAGCCATTCTAGTGAATGCGTAGGATCTCATTATAGCTTAATTTTTACTTGCCCTATGTTTAATGATGTTGAGTACCTTTTCTGTGCTATCTGGCCATTCATGTAGCGTCTTTATGGTCTATTGAGTTGTTTATCTTTTAATTATTGATTTGTAGGGGTTCTTTATTCTGGATACAAGACTTTTATCAGTGGCTTGCCTTTTAACTTTTTTAAATGGTATCCCGATGAGTTGATGACGTGCAATTTATTTATATTTTTTTCTTTGATGGTTAGTGTCTGTTGTGTCCTAAGAAATTATTGCCTACCCTAAGGTCATGAAGATAGTTTTCTTCTAGCTTTATACTTTTGGCTTTCTTATAGATCTGTGATCCCTCTCAGATTAATTTTTGTACACATAGAGAGGAAAGGATAAAGGGCTACTTTTTCGGTATGGATATCCGTTGCTCCAGCACGTTTTATTGAAAAGAACTTTCTTTCCCCATTGAATTCCATGATACCTTTGTCAAAGCTCAAGTGACTATATATGTATGGGTCTTCTTCCTGACTCCCCATTCTGTTCCATTAACTTATTTGTCTTTCCTATTATACTGTCTTAATTACTGAACCTTTATGATAAACCTTGAAATTAGGTAATGTAAGTCCTCTAACATTTTTCTACTTCAAGATTGTTTTGACTATTGACGGGCTTTGATAGAAATTGATGAACTATCGAAGAAAAAAGCCTAGGGATTTTGATTGGAATTGTATTGATTCTATAGATTAATTTCAGAAAAATTTCCATCTTAATAATTTTAAGTTTTCAATCCATAAACATGAAATCTCTCCATTTATTTAGGCCTTCTTTAATTTCTCACAACAATGTTTTGCAGTGCTGATTTTTTCATCTGTCCCAACTTCAGTTTCCTAGATGAAACTCCCAACATGGTTCTGTTCAACAGGCCTCCCTGTAGCTTCTCTTCCCTGGGAACTTACTGGCCATAGCAGGAGAATCAACACAAACAGATCCTTCCCATCTGTACCATGATAGAGGTACTGTAGATCAGGGACTTCCAGCCTTGCCTGGACTCCAACAGATGGAGTCTGAATCCAGGTGACTTTCATCAGAGGTAACTCTTTAAAAGTTTGGGAGTTTTGTCCATCAGAAGCAGTTGAGGCTCTAGAGACCTGGAGCTAGAGGAAGGCTCCCTCAGCCTGGACTGTGGATGGTAGTTGTAGAATGTGGAATGGGAACGGGAGACAGGCTGTTATTTCCAACTGCTGTGCTTTGTTTTTGTGGAACACGAAGTCATTATCTGGAGAGCCACAAATCCTTGATAGCTCATTTCCTCTTTCCGGAAGGGAAGTGTCACATACCTGCCAGCATCTAGAATAGGCTTTATCAGTGGAATTACAAAGCCCCCCAAGGAGCCATTTTAAGTCACTGTCTTCTCAAAATAATCACTATTTCTTTTTGCTTTCTAATTACAGGTTCCTGATACATGGAATGTTTTTGCTTCTTTCTCGATACTTAATGTGCATGGCAATGAATATCAGTTTATTTCAGTACCTTCTATTGATTATTAAAGTTAAAACTTTTATACTGTACTAAACAAAAACAAAACCCAAGCTCAAAATGAATGAATAAGTATTTCCTCTTATCTTTCATCAGTAATAATGAAAATAATTTAAATCGTATAGCATGTTATATTTAACAAATGACATTCATGTGTATTCATGTCTCATTTGATCCTTACGACCATATTGTATGTATGTATATAGGCCAAATTATTGTGATTCTTAAAAGTGAGGAAACTGAGACTTAGGAAAGTTGCTCAAGATTGGAAGGTTCTAACAACACTGAGTTGCAGGCTCGATGCCGCAGTACCCTGAAGTGGTTAAGACTGTGGGTTGTGAACTCAGACCTTCTGGATTCAGATCCTACCTCTTCTTACTAGCTCTGTAACTTTGGCTAAGTCACCTAACCTCTGTGTCTTAGTGTTCCTATCACTAAAATAGGGAAAATGCTAGGACCTACCTCACGTAAGTGTCTCCAGGATCAAATGAGATCGTGTCGATACAGCTCTGATACCACTCGGCACACAGTACTTGGTCAGCAAGGGTCAGCTGGGCCACTGCGGTTGTCTTGGAGGTGGCGTTGGTAGGTTATTATCCTGTACTCTTTCCAGCTCCTTCTCCTGCCTGAAAACCTAAACTCCACTCCAGGAATCATCAGAGTGCCCCAGACATGCTCCAAAACTCCCCAAGGAAGGGCTCTGCAGGGTTGGACAATCCAACCCCAGATTGAATATTTCGAAGAAAAACTCACACCATGAAGATCTCTTTCTCCAGTTTAATTTTGCCCTGATGCTAAAGACAGTATGTGCTTATTTCCTCTTACACATCCCTTGACACTCTTAATCTTAATCAGAAATCTTAAGAAGGTTTTAGACAGGGTTGTTACATTCTTCCTCTCTAAATATTTTAGGGACTATCTTTTCTTAATTTGGTATAAACCTTTATCAAATGCATGTTGACTAGGATATTTGCCACAGTGTGCTCTTGAAGAAAGCTTAGAAATTCCTGTGCTATATAGTGCATGATCTTGAAAAGTCTTTGAGGAAGCAAACCTCTGTGTTCTGTGTTGTGCAGCCTGCCCTGTGATGTAACTAAGATCCTTGCTTAGAGGTGGAAAGTTCCACCTTTATGTCCTTTGCTTGACTTCTCTCATCTGTGCAGAGAAGAGGAGGCAACAAGTCACCACATGTACCAATCTGTTCTGTGTCTAGCTGCAAAGGAGGTTCCAACCGATCCTTTGGAAATGCCCTCAGCATAGGACGCAAAGGTTACTATTTTTAAAGAGTGGAAAGCAGCATGTTTGTCAACATTTCATGGTGTGTCACAGCTGGGCAAGAAGCTTTAGATTTGAAAATAGAAGTCCTAATCCCATTACCTCATCTCTGTCTACTAAAGTCCCTGACTTTGAATGTCAACAGGAATAAAATTTACTTCATGAAACAGATCGTCAGCATTGTTCATCTTTTATCTAGTATCACATTTTCTTATTACTTTTCACATATCTCGTATGCCTCCACTGAGGTGGCCAGACATTGCATATATGTACTGGAATTTAATATGTTTTAATGCTCTGCCTTCTCAGCATACATAACGCTCATCCTAACAGCTCGGTCAGACGCTGCCAACAACTACTTACTTGCACTTACTGTCTTCCACATTGCCTGTTTTGAATGTTGTCCCATGGAAATTCTCGCCCTAGGATATTAAGCAAAAAATGTAGGCTCTAAAACTGTGTATGCAGAATAATCCTCATGTTGTAGAAATGTGTATGTTCATGAATGTGCACAGGCAATGTAAGACAGCTTGAAGGAAGGTGGTGACATTGATCATCTCAGGTGGGAGCAGGATTTAGGTGCTTTTAATTGTATGTGTTTCTGCACCTTCCAAATTTTCTAACATACAACCCACTTCCTAAAAATAATTAAGATGTTTAATCTTGATAGTTATAGAAACTCTTGCTTATTTTAGAATTTGATGACTGGAAAACCTATAAACCAGCGTGCCTTGAAATGGATGCACATGTGAGTGCCTTAGTTTCAATGTGCCTTAAATCCTGAGTCGTCCCCATCTGAGACAAGGAACACTCAACCCCGTGGTCCTAGGGACCGTTAGTGGAGAAGTCAATTTAAGTGGAATCTGTCAGTTCAGGATATATAAAGGTGTGAGAATGTTCTTGCCCTTCCACTTTCCCCTCTTCTGTGGTTACTTGATTTCATTTCCTGTCTCAGAAACTCTTACGGTATCTCAGAGACTGTTGAAAAGGCTATGACCTCTTTCATCTGGTATGTAACC